>CAUYTI010147357.1:0-19774 GCA_963575145.1 Galago senegalensis
TACTTGGGAGGCGGAGGCAAGAGACTCGCTTGAGCCCAGGAGTTGGAGGTTGCTGTGAGCTGTAATGCCATGGCACTCTACCCAGGGGGACAGCTTGAGGCTCTGTCTCAAAAAAAAAAAAAAAAAAAAAAAGAAAGAAAAGAAAAAAACATTGCTGTTCCTACATAGCTCCATCCCTCTGTTATACTGTTATTGTCACAAATTACAGCTCTATACATCTGTGTCTTTTAGAAAGGTGCAATTACAAACAAAAATATCTTTATGCTGTCCTTTATAGTTAATTATGTAGTTATCTATACTGAATTCAAGTTGCCATCCAGTGTCCCTTCATTTCAGCACAAAAGACCATGGGGCAGGTCTACCTCTGTTTTTGTTTATCTGGAAATGTCTTAATTTCTCCCTTTTTTTTTTTTTTTTTTTGAGATGGAGTCTCACTCAGTTGCCCCTGGGGTTGAGTGCCATGGTGTCACAGCAACCTCAAACTCTTAGGCTTAAGTGATTCTCTTGCCTTGGCCTGTAGTCCCAAGTAGCTGGGACTACAGGCACCCACCACAATGCCTGGCTATTTTTTTTAGAGACAGGGTTTTGATCTTGCTCAAGCTGGTCTTGAACTCCCAGGCTCGGGTGATCCACTGGCCTCAGCCTCCCACAGTGTTAGGATTATAGGCATGAGCCACTGATATCAGTTTGTCCTATTTCTGAGTTCATTGAGCTTCTTGAATGTGCAGATTAATGTTTTTCATCAAATTGGGAAGTTTTCTGCCATCATTTCTCCCAACATTCTTTATATCCTTTTCTCTCCTTTCTTTCTGGGCCTCCCATTGTACATATGGTCTACTTGATGATGTCCCACCCATAGATCTCTGAGGCTTTATTCTTCTTCATTCACTTTTCTTTCTGTTCTTCTACTAGAACAGAACTCCTCCAGTGAAGTTTTTATTCAGTTATACTTTGGTGGTGCTGGTGGTGGTTGTTGTTACATAGATGAATTGTATCAGGGCTTTCAGTGTCCCTGTCATAAGAATAATGTATGTTGCTGGGCACAGTGGCTCATGCCTGTAATCCTAGCACTTGGGAGGCTGAGGCAGGTGGACTGCTTGAGCTCACAAATTTGAGACCAGCCAGAGCTAGAGCAAGACCTCATCTCTAAAAACAGCCAGGTGTTGTGGCAGGTGCCTATAGTCCCAGCTACTCAGGAGGCTGAGGAAAGAGAATCACTTCAGCCCAAGAGTGTGAAGTTTCTGTGAGCTATGACACCACAGTGCTCTACAGAGGGTAACAAAATGAAACCCTCTCTCTCAAAAAAAAAAAAAAAAAGGAATAGTGTATGTTGTACTTATAGGTAGAATTTTATCCCTCACTCACCTATGGTCCCCCTCTTAGTTTCCAGTGTCTATTATACCTATTTATGACCATATGTATCCCTTGTTTAGTTCCTACTTATAAGTGAGAATATTTGCTATTTGTTTTTCCATTCTTAAGATGCTTCTCTATCCGAGTTGCTAGAAAAGACATTTCATTCCTTTTTATGGCCATGTGTGTGTGTTTTTATATATATGTGTGTGTGTATATAAATATTTATGTATATGTATATCACATTTTCTTTATCCACTCATCAGTTGATGGGCACTTTGGGGTTTTTGTTGTTGTTGTTGTTGTTTTGAGATAAGTGGTCACTCTGTCACCCAGGCTAGAGTGTAGTGGCACAATCATAGCTCACTACAGCCCTGAACTGGACTCAAGCAACCCTCCTGCCACAACCTGGAGTAGCTGGGACTGTAGGCATGCCCCATCATGCCTGGCTAATTTTTCTTTTTTATATTTTATGGAGATAAAGTCTCACTATGTTGCCTGGGGTGGTCTTGAACTCCTGGCCTCAAGCAATCCTCCTGCCTCAGCCTCCCAAAGTGCTGGGATTACAGGCATGAGCAACCTGCACATGACCATTATACTTTTCAACTCCAGAATTTCCATTTTTGTTCCCTTTTATAATTCCTATCTCTTCACAGATTTTCTCAGTGAAAGCCTGTAGCGCTTTCAAGTGGAATCCTCTAGGAAACTATTATATCTGATACAAGATAATTCTTCATAAATGAGGTCTGTTCTGGTATCTTCAGTACTAGGGATTCAGATTGTTACTTTTCAAGACTACCACTGAGCTGGGAAACTAACTAGAGCAAGTTAAACTACAACAAAGCTCAGTGTTCTTTTTTATTCTTTTGGGCTAACCTGTTTAAAATTTATTTGAGAATGTTATAGGAGTACAAACATTTTGGTTACATGTACTACTTTTGTACACAGTTTGAGTCAGGGTTATAATTTGTCATTGTGTCTGTTAAGTGTGAATTTACCTATCCTCTCTTACTTCTTCTCACCTGCTTGATTTCCATTGAATTTTACTGCCTATATACACATGCATGTTGATCATTTAGTTCCAATTTAAAAGTGAAAGGTCACTGTTCTTAACAAGAGTCAAATTTCTCCTACTATGAGTGAGGAGCTCAAGGGCAGAGAGTTCTCTCAAGTTTTCCTCAACCCCATACTCACTATACAGTAGGAACTCCGTGGGTTTGTAGACTGAGTTTCTGGCTATAGTTTATGACTCTGAGAGCACAAGAGTGTGGGCAGGTGTGACTATACAAGTCAGAGTGTAGGCGGGAGTGCAGGTGTGGGTGTCCACACCTGGCAGTGTAACCAGGGCGTCCTCCCTGCCTCACTCTCAGAAGCGGATGCAACAGATCATGGCCCACTGCTTCCTGGCAGTCAAATCCAAGCTGGAGTGCAAGCTAGGCTACTTCGATCTCATTGGCTGTGACTTCCTGATTGATGAGAACTTCAAGGTACTGTCTTGGGCGGGTTGGGCCTAGCAGGCAGAAGCAAGGAGGCAGGGCCACCTGCACACCCTAAACAAGCGGGTCCCTGGGGTGGACTCAGACCCCACCCTGCCTCCACCCAGTCCTGGAAGTGGATGTGTCCCTGAAGCTCAGCTCCTACCACAGGTAGAAATGATATGCACCCCCACCTCAGGGCACCCTGTGACCAGACCAAACCCTCACCATCTTAAAGCCTCAGTGGGCAAACAGAGGTAGTGAGGCTGCAGAAAAGAGGAGATTTCCCAGAGTCCCCAGATAAATGCAGGCCCGGGCCTCTGCCTCCCGCTGGCCAGTGGCTGGAGGGGGAAGGACGGGGGAGAGGTGCTAACAGTGTTCTGCCCAGGTGTGGCTGCTGGAGATGAACTCCAACCCTGCTCTGCACACCAACTGTGAAGTCCTCAAGGAGGTGGTCCCCGGTGTTGTCATGGAGACCCTGGGTGAGCCCCTGGACAGTCCCCACCACCACACCTCAACACGCCCCCAGCTGCCTGCCCGGTCACGGGCGCGCACCCTACCCTCTTCCCAATTTTGGGCCCCCACGAGTCTGGCTCTGCCCAGCCCTCCCGCAGGCGGCCACACACACACCTCTTCCCCACCCCTTGCAGCCTCTCCTCCTGCTGCCCTCCGCCCCGTCCCTCGCCGATGCCCCCCCCCCCTACTGACCCCATACGTAACCTGCAGACCTGGCGCTGGAGACTTTTCAAAAGAGCTTGCGCAGCCAGAAGATGCTGCCCCTGCTGTCGCAGCGCCGCTTCGTGCTCCTCCACAACGGCGAGGGGGACCTGTGGCCGCGCCTGGGGGGCCTACGCGGCTGGCCCCGCCCGCAGCCGCCGCTCTGGCCCGCGTGCGAGGCCGCGTCCACCGAGCCACCCTTGCCCGCCCCCCGCGCCGCGGACCGGCTGGGCGCGCACAGGCCCGCGCTGCCCCGGGGCCTGAGCGGCGCGCCCGGCCGGCCTCCTTCGGCGGCGCGGCGCCCCCAGCCGTCCGACCCCGACCCCAGTGGGGAGCCCGAGGCCCCGGGCGCGGAGCGGCAGCGAGCGGGCGGCGGGCACCTGGGACGGGAGCCCTCGCCAGGGACAGCCGAGGAGGAGCGCAAGAGCGCTAGCCACCGGGGCTCCTAGCAGGCGGGCCGCGAGCGGCCCGGCGAACCGCTGAGTCTTCTGGGCCCTATAAAGGCTACTTTGATACAAACTCGGCCTCTGCCGCTCCAGGCCCTCCTCCCTCAAGCGCGCACCCGCATAAACCCAGCGATGCTCCCCTGCCAGGCCAGAGAGGGAGGGTTTGGGGGAGGGGGAAGGGGCCGGCCCACCCACGCCCTTCCCTCAGCCCCAACAGCCCCCCCGCCCCGCCCCCACTGCTGGGACCTGTCCTTACAGGGACTACTGGGGGAGCCTGTACTGCAGGGAGGGGCAGTGCCCCCCTACCAGGTCCTGGGCTCCTACTCATTGCCTGTGCCCCTCATAGCCCTGTATCCTCCTGTGACCCCCACCACCACCCTCACCTCCACAGCCTGGTGTGCCCAAGAAAAGCTCTGGGACCCCTCTGACATCCAGAGAAGAATGCCCCTAGGCCAGGACTGCTATCCACCCCCCCACCCCCACCCCCACCCCCGCTTGTCCACCATACCCTGCATAGCACCTTTCTCTCCGGGTGGGTGGTCCACAGCCTCACCACTCCCCCTGGTTCCTGTAGAGGCCCCAGGACTTGACTGTGGGCAACAAAGGACAGGCACTAGCCAAGTCAGTTCCTGTGTGGCCTCCAGCACTCTGACAGCTCAGGGCTTCTGAGATGCCCCAACCCCCACCACCCCCAGGTGGCCCAAGCCAAAGTCTCCTTGCTGCACTGCCCTCTCAGCCTCCTCTCCTACCCAAAACTGGAGCACAGAGTCCTCTATCACTGGCTGCCAGCAAGGCCTTTGTTTCCTTCCAGTCCTGCCCCTGGCCCACACCTAATGTGCCTGCCCCCAAAGGGTCACACCAAGTCCCAAACTTCTGCTGACCTGCCTGGGCCCCAGAGGAATGGCAGGACTGGTCCCTACTCTGTCCTGGAGCAAGGGTGGGACCCCAAGGGGATGGAGGCTCCAAGCCTTGGGACAAAATGGCCTTGCACCTTGCTCCTCGCCTGGAGACCAGGAGGGCTGAACAAAGGAACAGGGCAGAGAGAAAAGATGACATGGGCAACCAGAGGAAGGAGCCCAATGGGAAGCCAGGAGCCACCCACCCACCCTGCTCACTCCACCACACCTATCCCATCAGCTTGGAATCATCAATTGTGGAATCCCAGGGGAGAGGCAGGAAGCTCACACTTGCTGCTGTGAGAAGAGGCCATGAGTCCTGAGTCCCTAGCGCAGGTGTGGGGCCCTCTGTGAAGGGCCAAGCTCTGCCACAGCCTCTCCTGCAGCCTGCACCCAGAGAGATGAAGGCCAGCCTCCTGTAGGGCTAAGCACTCAGGTTTGGTAAACCCACACATCCTCTTTGGGGTCAGTAGCATTCAAGGCTGCTATGTGGGCATGTCATCTTGGGGTCACTTTCCAATAACCATCTGCTCTTACCCTCCTTGACACCCCTCTGCACCACCTGAAGCCTCATTGGGTAATGTCAAACTCCCTGGTCAGGGCTGTGTTCCATAGTGTCATCATGACTGTCACAGAACATTCCTGCTCTCCCCACCCCATATGATGGGGCTGTTCAGGGACTTCAAGTTATCAGCAGAGGTCACCTGAGCCCTCAGGGAGATGCTTTCCCTGCTGTCATGGGATGTGTCACTGCTTGGCTTGGGACATGAGAAGTGGATGGTGGCAATGACCTACCTGTCCTAAGCCCCTGCCCCTGTTCGGGGGCTTCCCCAAAGGCCTGGACTGTAGGCTGCTCTCAGGTTCCTGGTGCCCACTGAGAACCTAGATGTCAATAAAAACGGCTTCCTGGGAACCACTGTTGTTCATGCCTTGGCAGGGGCAATGTCCACAACCTCACCCCCATCTGGATCCTCCCCCAGACCTGCCCAGCCCAGGTGCACTTGCCTACTAGGCAAGAATGGCATGGATTGCCAGGGAGAGACAGGCTGTGGGGCAACTGGGCACCTGAGGACCTGTGGCCCCTGGGTATCTGTCAAGAACAAGGTGCCCCCAATAAGCAAATGATGTGACCAGCTGCAGGCACAGCACAAATGGACAGGGCCCCTCTTGGGGCCCAAGTTGGCAGCAGGGCCAGGGTAGCTTCATAGGGAGACCCAAGGTAAATGGGCTCCCCTCCCAATGTCTCTCCCCTTCTCGTCCTCCTGCTTTTCCCTTCCCTCTCCTTCTCCCTGTCCATCTCCCTGACCTCCAGGGGTGATCTTAGGGTACTGTGGGTTCAGGAAAGGAATGCCTTCCACATTCAGAGGGTGTGGGGAGTGAAGCTGCCCTAGCTCTGACCCAGGCAGCCCTCTCATCTCCAGATTGTGGTCTCACAGACTCCCCCACCCAGAACCCCCTGGAGCCTCCCTGGGCCAGGGCCTGGGGTCTGCTGAGGACCTTCAGGCAGATAAAGAGCCAGTGGAGTGGCTCGGCACCTGTAGCTCAGTGGCAAGAGTGCCAGCGACATACACCACCAGGTTCGAAACCAGCCTGGGCCTGCCAAACAATGACAACTGCAACCAAAAAAAAAAAAAAAAAGAAAGAATGAAAACAGTGGGATCCTGAGGAATTGAAGAGTGCATTTCCATGAGCTTTCCTTATCCCTACTCACTCCAGCCACCCTCCCCTGGAAAGAGATCTTCAGAAGTGGGGCGGGAAGAGCCCAAATTCCTGACTTCCTGGGAAGATAAGATTCATAAGAGGCAGGTATCTGCCCCTCTCCCACCCAGCATAGCCACTGTCCAGAGTGGTGGGGGCCTGGCTTAGAGGAGCAAGACCAGTAAGGGGAGGAGATGAGAATGATGCCCCAGGTCCTGGTCAGGACCCCTGCATAGCCAGGCCTGGCATCTATGCCCACCTGGCCAATGGGCACATACCCCAACAGCTGGGGACAGCCCAGGATCACCTGCCCCTCAAGGGGCCCCTGTAATTGTCCTAGGACTAGAGCTGGGAGTGGTTGGTGTCCACTTTCATCTGTGGAGGGGCCCCCTTATTGCCCCTGCCATAGGTCTCTCTGTCCAGCTGGGGAGGGCTCCCACAGTGACTGAGTCTAGATCTCAGGAAGGAAGGACTGGGGGCTGCATTGGGGAGCCTCTGCTGCTGCTGAAAGCAATTCTGGGCAGAGAAATAGCCTCTGGGCTCTTATCTGAGGCTGAGCAAAATACACCAAGTCCAATCCTAGGGGTTGGAGGGTGCTGTGGTGAGAGACCACGAGGGTGGGGCCAGAACTGGCCTGGAAGAGGCAAAGTCTCTCCCACCTTGGAGAGGGGACCAGGCCATGGGGGTAGGTGCACACCTGCTGAGAACTGGAGAAGAGGAGGCCTGGAGCTGGTTTCTCACCTCTGAGTACTAGCGGAGTGAGGGGTCTCTCAAAATCTTCTCATCCCAGCACCCCTGGTCACTGCCCTGCAGGCTGTCCCTTCTCACCTCCTACCCTGGTGGGAGCTTCTGCACCCCAGACCCTCCCTGCCGGTTGGGTGGGACAGACTCAAAGCAAATCCTGTAGGGCGGTGCTGGAGACCCTGAGCCCTGTGCTAGTGCCCTGCTGGGAATCCCCGCCTCTCCCAGGCAGCCACAGCCTGCTTAGTTTCCACTCTGAGTCAGCCTAGCCGCTGAGGCCTGTGGGGCTTTCTGTGGAAGGTCCCAGCGGCTGCAAGCACCCCACGCCCTCGCGTCAGGGCGGGGCCTACCAGGTGCCCTGAGAGACTGCTAGCCCAGGGGGAGAGGTGGGCAGAGCATAGGCAGAGCTTGGCCAGCACAGGGGCTGGGCCTGGACAAGGGTGGCAGTGGTTCTGGGCATGTCCTGCCATTTCAGCACCTCTTCCTTGGAACATCCCCACCTGTTTGGCAGGCAGTGCCTTCCTCTGTCTCAGGTTCAGCCCTGCCATGCATCTTCTTTTCAACTAGCTGATGTTTACCTCTACCTCTGTCTCACCCTCTGGATTACCTGATGAAGTGTTTCCCACCAGAGTAAAGTCTGGATTGAGTTATGGAGGCCCCTCTTCCCAGAATGTTCACTGTTCACTGTCCACTGTCCAGCACATTCTCAGGTATCCCTGTGTGGCTTTGGCTCTTCACATTCTGGGTCTCATGGAGGGGCCCTCTCTCCTCCACCTCCCTTCTGTGAGCTGGGCCACTGCCTTCTGCACAAGAGGAATTGACTGTCCCCCATGAGGGGACATCATGGGATGGGGCACTGGGGCCATGGCCAGGTGGCCATGAGGGTGCTGCTGAGACTGGCCTCCACTGGCTGGCCTGCCACTCCTTGCAGGGTTGTGCCAGCAATTCCTATCAGATGGTACTGAGAGCCAGAGCTGGGGCTTGGGAGGATGGTCATGGGGCAGGACCCCAGAGCTTGTCCCAAGGCAAGGAAGGTGGCAGAGGGGAGCAGCATGCTGTGGAGAAAGGGCCAAAGCCAGACTATCTAGAGACTGACCCCACACATCAGAAAGTCCCAGGCATGGAAGCCAACCAAGCCCTGTACTCTAGGCAGAGAGAGGCAAGAGCCAGTGTTCCAAAAGGGCCACCAGGGTATGTAGCCAGAGACCAGAGTCTCCAGGAGCTCCCAATACGGAGGCCAAGATTGAGCTGTCTCATGGATACTCTGTGTACAGAGGCCAGGACTCAGCTATCTCAGGGTACATTGGGCAGACAATCAGGGGAAGGCCTTGGATACGAATATCTCCCCTCCTCCAGGAAGCCTTCTGAGCCCTGGGGTCCCCCACCAAGTGCTATGCCCAGGACTGGAATGGTCCCCAGCTGTGCCCCACATCCCCACAGGCTAGGAGCTCTGAGGATGGGCCTTGGCACCCTTCCCTCTCTGTGCCCCCCCCCCATCCACAGTATATGTGCACCTAGGTCACTGAGCAATTGTTTATTGGATGCCACTTGCAGCCAGGTCCTGTGCTGCTACACATCCACAGTCATGGTTTCCTATGCTAGGCATCAGGGACTCACAGACCCCACACCAACAGGGCCAGCAACAGTGGAAGGCCCAACCATGGCTGCTGCCCTTCTGCATGGTGTGGGGACTCATCTCTGTCATCATCCTGCACCCACTTCCACTGTCAGAGGAGCAGGGCCAGGCCCAGAGCAGGATGTAGAATCCCTGCTCCTGAGGGTCAGCCTAGGTGACCTTCTGGGAGGGTCTGGCCTGGGGTCTGGCTGCCCACAAAGATGGCCAAACTCACACCCACAGGTCCCCCAGCCGGCCCTTTTCCTCTGCCAGCCGCTCTCCATGCTCCTCCTCAGGGAATTGGCAGCTGCAGGTGTCCTCGGCTGATGGCAGCACCTCTAGAAGTCGCTGGGTCTCTGCAAAGAGCTTCAGTCAATGGGCAGCCAGGGGCCCACCTCCCCACTGGGCGCAACTGCACCACTGACCTTGGGGGCATACGCGTTCCCTTCTCAGCTGCCAGATGTGCAGCCCAAGCTGAGCAGTGGTCAGGACAAGGATGCAGGTGGTCACAGCAAGGAGCACAATAGCCAGCAGGCCATGCGGCTGATTGGGCAGTGGCTCCGGAATGCACACGGTGTCATGGGTCTTGTTCCCAGGGAACATGGTGAGAAACCCAAACTGGGGGCAGCTGAGACGCATGGACATAGACTCCGTCAGCCCTGCCTCTCACTCTGCTGTGCTGTGAGCTATTTGTTGGGGGTTACCACACTGGGAAGGACAGGAGTGGGCCTTGATTGCCCAGCTACTGGAAGCCCACCCAAGACTCACTCTGCCCAAGGCTTGCAGCGGCCCTCTTGGCCCCTGGAGAAGGTCCCCACTGCACAGTCGACACACTTGAAACCAAAAGTGAATTTCCCTGGGGACAGACAGATAAATAGGCTGTGGAGCCTTGAGGGATGGATGAGGAGGGGTCAGGCCAGTTCTGGGGTCCATCTAGGGCTTGGGTCCACAGAAGAATGGCCCCCCACTTCGTCCATTTGATGAAAGTCTGTGGGCCTTGCAAGACCCAGGACACGGGTGCCCACCCAGAGGATGTGTCCATTTGCTGCTTCCATAAGCTCTGGCTCGGCGACCCCACATCCCCATCAAATCTCTGGCCTGCTTAGGCACTCATAGTGACCTGAGCCCACATCCTCTGCCAACCGCAGAGGATGCCAAGACCCATGACACTAGGCACAGCATAGTGACCCCCAGCAGCCCCTGACATACCCTGAGGCTGCACCTCCTGGCCTGGTGGGCAGGAGTGATGCTTGCAGCTCTTGCACTGAGGGTCTCCGCAGTGGAATTCAGACTGGACACACACACAGTCCCACTCAGAACAGCCCTCCTCAGCTAGGCAGGAGACAAGTCAGCCTCTCAGCAACTAGGCAGAGTCTCCCCCCATGGCTCCTCTCAGCCCTCAGAATGAGTGGGAGGGAGTCAGGTCCCCACCCCCAGAGAACGCAGTCTGGGAGGCAGGACTGTGGGCTTTGCCCAGCTGCTCAGCCGTGTGGCCCGGTTGCACCCCTCCATGCTCTGAAGCTGTCCCCACCCCATGGCTGTGACTATGCATGTGACTGGGTGCATCCCTGCTGGGGCCTCCTGAGGACCCTAGACCTGGGGATACACCCACCTTGCTTTCTGCCTTGCACTGCTCCCTCTATCCCCATAGATGCCTCAAGGCCATTTGCCTGTTCACTGCACCAACCACACAGAGACATAGAACCCTCGCAGAATCCTCTTCCCACCCCCCAGACCCTGACAGGAAGCAGGTCTCAGCTCCTGGTCTCAGCTGCCCTGTCTCAGCTGCCCCATCACCCACAACTGCTGGTCAGATGCAGGGGGCAGGGCAGAAGAAGGCACTGGGACTCCAAACCTGGGTGATGGTTAAGGGGACACTCTGCCCATTCCCCAGCAGGACCTCAGGACCCCAAGCCCTCTAGGTAGCTGCCTGCCCCACCCCTGCTCCTGGCACGAGGGCCCATTGGCCAGCGCCAGGCTCTTTGCCCACCATTCCACTGCTGCCCCGCACCCACCCTCCCTAGGCAAAAGCCATTTGATCTGACTCAGGAGGGGGCGCCACAGGCTGAGCCTTACTGGTGGTGCAGGTGCGGCAGCAGCGCGCGTCTGTCCCTGTCCCATGAAGGAGGCGGCCGGGACCGCAACTCAGGCTCCCAAGGGGCTGCTGACCCAGGCCCAGGCCCAAGGCACAGAGCAGCAGCAAGTGGCAAAGGACCCCATGTGCCATAGCGCCTGTGCACGTAGTGCCCCAGGGACTTCAGGTGGCCCCGCCAGCCCCGCCCCGCCCAGGAACTCTAATTCCGGGGTGTAAGTGCAGTGGACACAGCCTCATCCCTGGGTGGGTGGCTGGGGCCAGGCTGGAGGGATTGAAAATGTTTCTATGCAAAATCTGTGGCCACCGCGGTGGGCTCCGGATGCAGGTGGGGTTTGAGGGCTGCCTCTCTCTGAGCCTCGCTCTTCTGCTTCCTCAGGGGTGCCCTACAGGGCTTCAAAGATCTCCACTCCCCAGAGGAAAATGAAGTTGCCTGTTTTCCAAGACATCTCCAGAAAGCCTAGCTACACTCAAAGAACCTTAGCCATGAATGCTAAGGACCCTAAAGTGGGGATTAGGACAAGCACTCTCTACGTAGCCCACCCAGCCTAGCCAGGGTGCAGATAGGAAGCGTACCCCCACACCCACGCCTGTAGGTGCAGCCCTGTGGGAACCCTTCCCTGTGCCTTCAAGGTCCCGGGGCATCCCCTTCTCAGCTCCCAGCCCAGGAGGCTAGCAGGGACCAGCTAGGAGAGCCAGAGCCTGTGTTATGCCTCTGCAAGAGGGTTATCACCCTCCAGGGTGGCCCAGGGCAGCTCCAACCTGGGGTCCCACCCCAGATCACTGGCTCTCACTCTTTCTCAAACCATTTTCATCTACCACCCCACACAGAACCAGTTCCTGGCAGAGCTTTAAGAAGCTTTGTGTGTCCCTCTGAGCCTCATTTTTCCCATGTAAGCATGGTGGGATTCTGAGACCCTGTTCCCCAGCCCCATGGTTGAGGCTCTCAGCACAGTGAAAGCTGGTGGAGACATCTGAGGGTGCTGGAGGTGGTGGGTCTCGGGAGTGTGACCATGGATGTACCCTTAGGCTGGAGGCCTGGCCACTGCTGTGAGGGGGCAGACCCAGGAGACCTGGTCAAACCATCATTCCAAGGGAAATGACAGGAATTAGAAGTTTGTGACTCCCTATTATCCTTAAGTTGCAAGATGTGCGAACCCCCCACCAAAGAGGTCACCCTTGGACATTGCAGGAAAGGAAGAGGTCTCCAAAGTGGGCTGCAGTCTGGGCTGCCCAGAGGCTTGGAGGGAAAGGGGCTGGCTGTGTCTAGGAACCTGTGAAGAGCCTGGAGATCTCTGTTCAGGCCCTGGACTGGGACAGAAGGGAAAGCCATAAGGCAACACCTGGCGCCAGGTAACGGTGTTCAGAGGGGAGGATAGGCTGAACTCTGCCTATTCAAAGACAGAGTTATGAGGACAAGTGGCTTAATGGGAGCAGAGGGGAGGAAGTCTAGATGATGGAGCTGGCACCTTGGCCAGTCCATGAGCAGCTCCCTGGAGGGCATCTCACTGGAGGGGCCCATGGTGGTCACACCTGGGCTCAGCCAAGAGCTGAGGCACCAAGAAGGCCTGGTGTCCACTAGCAGGGCACATGTAACCATGGAAATGAAAGGCTACAGGGCTTGTAAGCAGGGGCCTTGAGAGAGTGACGTCCGTAACACTGAGCCCACATCTGTCTTCCTGTCCCTGATCACTCCGGAAGGCCCTTCCTGGGCAGCCTGAGGCTCTGGTGAATGAGCAGTTTCTGTAACTGGGTGGTGAGGTGACATGATTTTTATCTGCTCATCTGTATTTTCCAGTATTTTATGAGCAACTCACCATCTGTTTGCGTCTTTTGTCTCAAATGACACAAGTCATGTTCATGCAGCAGAGCATCCCAAGGGCTGTGCAACCCATGCTGCTGGGCAAAGAGAGCTGGTCAGCACACCACCAGGACTGGGCAGAGAGGGGTGAAGCTGGACCCTGAGCCCTGGAGCCCATAGAGGCAAAGAGGAGGGAGCCATGTTCATCTGGGGTCAGGAGGCAGCAGTGTCCTGGCTGGGGAGAGAACACCAGATGGCCTGGGGGTGGGGGCTGTGCCCAGAATGGAGGAGGTGATGGACATGTGTGTGAAGTTTTCAGAGAAAGTCCCTTTCCCATGATCTTTGACCTTCTGGGATCTTTGACCTTTTGTGTGAGCTGTGACTGCTGCCCCACCATGCAGGGATTGCCATGGTCTTGTCTGTAGCCGAATCTTATACCCACATCTAATGAGAACTCAACAAATGCGTGCCTAGTGGAAAATAGGATGGCCTCTTCCTATGGTCTTCCTTTTGCAGTGGCAGGAGGTTCATGGGGTTGGAGGTTTGAGGAAGAAGAAGAGGGGACAAGAAGAGTCCAGGACTGCCAAGACCAGGAAGGGAACTTACTGTGGCTACCAGTCATCGGTTATGGTGCCTTAGGCTGCAAGTAACAGGACCACCCTGTTGCTTTGCTGGGTGCTCACTATTGGACTCCCTGCCGGGGCAGAACATCAAGACTTTCCCTGCCCTGCTGCAGTGGTGGGAGAGGCAAGTTCCCATCGGTGGGACTGAACAGCCCTGCCCAGCGTGAGATGGACAAAGGGAAAGTGGGAGAGGAAAAGTGGCAAAAGAAGGGCCAGCCCCAATGATACTTCACAGGGTGGCTGCCAGGACTGGAGCATATGATGTGGCTACAGGTGCTGGGCCATGCAGCCCCAGGGCACAGAAGGCTTGCTGAGAGGCTATTCCCACTGTCCACCTCGTGCATCCAAGCCCTACCAAGCCAGTCAGGTTTTGTTTTGCATTTCCCACTCAGGAGTTGAGGTGAGATCACTTTGCACCTTGAAGGTGTTTACTGTCGATGTTTAATAGTTCTGGACAAACTATGGACAAACCCTCGCCTGAGCTCTCTGTGTGGTCCATCTCTGTGGTCACATGCCCATGGCTATTTTTGTGCTGGGTCAGAGCCTCTGGTGTAGTTTCTATAACTTGCCTCCAAGGGTCCGACCTGCATCTGTGCACCCACAGGATACCCCTCCCAGACACTGGCCTGAGAAGACCCCTGTCAGCTGGGTAAGCTCCAGGACCTTGGGTCTCAGCTTAGGGTCCTTGTCCACTCTTCTTCCCTCAATGCTGAGTTAGTGCCAGATAGTGAGCTCATCCAAATAGCTCCACTATGGGACTATTATACATAAACTGTAGACATCTTTGTTCACATCTAAAGACACTTGTTCCGGCTCGGCGCCTGTGGCTCAAGTGGCTAAGGCACCAGCCATGTACACCCAAGGTGGCGGGTTCGAATCCAGCCCGGGCCCACCAAACAACGACAGCTGCAACCAAAAAAAAAAAAAAAATAGCTGGGCGTTGTGGCCAGTGCCTGCGGTCCCAGCTCCTTGGGAGGCTGAGGCAAGAGACTCGCTTGAGCCCAGGAGTTGGAGGTTGCTGTGAGCTGTGATGCCACGGCACTCTACCCAGGGGGACAGCTTGAGGCTCTGTCTCAAAAAAATAAAATAAAGACACTTGCTCCTATGGGGCCAATGCTCAGCAGCAGAATGGCTGGGTCCTAGGGTGGACAGAAGGTGCACTCCATCTGAAACCTCATTTTCCAAAGTGGCCATCCTATTGGATGGTGCCACTGCAGGGACTCCCAGGGTGGTGCCCAGTGAGAGTCCCAGAGCTACCACCCACATGGTATCACAGGATGTGGGGTTTGGGGGCTGGAAAGAAAAGGAACAGAAATCCCTGTGGCAACCAGATTTTGGGGTGCCCACCTGCTCTCGGCAGCACCTGAGGCCCTCTCCCCACCCAGATGCAGCCCCCAGCCAAGGCTTTAGACCTCAGAGAGGTGGCTCCAGGCCTGCTCCACCAGCACCTTCACTAGGCCCTTTCCCTGGCTCCCCAGCCCACCCCTGCTACAGGGGGCCAGTCTCCAAGCAGCTCTACCCAAGCTCCTGCCCCTACAGAGCATATGGTCCCCAGCCCATAGGTGCTCAATCAGAGATCTGCATTTGTCCATGTTTTTATTGGGGCACTGCCCAGGCATGGAGTATGCACGACATACATAGAGAGCCCGGGAACCTCTAGGAGCACCTAGAACGGTGCGGCAGACCCAGGTACGGTGTCGAGCATGGTGGTGGGCCCCTCACAGGCATGGCAGCCTGCACCTGGAGTGCACCCACTGCCCCACACAGCCTGCTGGACCTTCTGGGGGGCCCTGGGAGGGGCACGACTTCTTCAGTGGACATTGCTCAGATCTTGGCCAGGGAGGAGTGCGCATCCTTATGCTCCTCCTGGATGGGGGTCCGGAAGCTGTTTCCCCCTGAGGATGTAGAAGGATGGAGCCATGAGAAGTGTGCAGGTCTCAGCCCTCCCAGAGTGGTTTGGGCTGAGCCCACAGTGGGCACTCACCAGGGGGCTTGGGGGCATCTGTGGGCAGCTTCCAGGCCCTCCGGTACAGGTGTAGGGCCAGCAGTGTGGCCAGAGGTGCCAGCAGACCCAGGCCCAGGCCCAGGCCCAGGATGGCAGCAAGTGCAGAGCCTGAGGGGAGGGGCCTACTGGTGAGATGCACAGGAGGGGCCAAAGTGGCAGAGGGAAGCCCCATCTCTTATCCCCACTCCCCTGTTTGGGTTGCAGCTCTGCTGAGGTGAGACCAGGCTCTCTTACCCTGGGGGGCCTCCAAGGAGGGTATGGAGGGGCCCTGTGATGGCCAAGGCCTGGCTGCTGTGGGCTGGGCACTGCTGGGCCTGGCTGGGGGGCCCTGGGTCTCCCTGGATGGTATGGTCAAGGGGCTCTTGTCCTCACAGATGGCATCCGAGCTGTTGCTGGCTGGATACAGTGTGTGCTTCCCAGCAGCAGAGCAGCTTTGGGAGGGCAGAGGGGTTGATCAGGCCAGAGACCCCAGGGACACTGACCAGTCAGAGGTATCACCATCTCAGAACTCTAGACCAAAGACACCCAAGGACCCCTGCATAAGCCTACAGGTCCCCACACCCTGCAGAGGCCTTCAAGACCACAAACCTTTACTCCTAATGCCCTCAGGGCCCCTGTGCCCTGCCTGACTCCCCACCCCCTTGCCAGGCTCCACAACTCCCAAACCCTGGGATGGGAGCCCTGGGAGGACAAGTGAGGGCCGGGGCCTCTCACGCCCCTATCTACCTACAGGGAGAGCTGGCATCTCAGCAAGAAAGGGTGGGGCCTGGCCCAGGAGCCAGTTGGTGGCAGAAAGGCAGCTTTTCTGGGAACACCAGCTACAGGCTCATCTTCCGCCCCATCCCCCACCCCACCCTGGGCTGTGCACTCACTTGGTCCAGGGCTTACAAGCTTGGTTGTCACCTAGGGAGAAGTGGCCAGGGGGACACGGGACACAGTCTGCAACCAAGAGCAGGCCAGGCTCAGCTGAGCTTGGCTTCTGAGGCCTCCCTGTCATGTTCCGCCTGCTGGCCCTGCAGGGATTTGAACCAGGGGGCACAAGAGAGGTGCCAGCACAACGTGGTGGGGACCATGGTCTCTGTACCAGTATGAGGCTCCCACCCTCCCCCCGGGAGCAGGGCACCAAGATCCCGACCTCTTCATGCACTGGCTGTGCCACCCCTACCCTGCCAGCCAGGCTGCCCGAGGCTCACCAACTCCATGCTTATAGCCTTCTTGGGGCTGGGTGCCTGGCCGGCAGCGGCAGACAGTGTCCTGTGTGGCTGTGCACCTCTGCCTGGGTTCACTCCCACTTCCTGGGCAGGGGACCAGTAGTAGCAGTGGCATCAGGTGGGGGCTACCAAGGAGGCATAGCCCCCAGGAAGGGTGGGCAACTCAAGGACAGAGCTGGTGCCCCCAGTCCCACACCCCAGTCCTGCACCTGCTTCCAGCATAGCTGCACACAGGGCAAGATCCTCCTTGGACCCCAGCTTGGGCCCTACCACCCAGCAGCACAGTGAGACCACGTGAATAACGCCCTCCATGCAACTCCACGTGGCCTCCTCTGAGCTGAGGTGCCCCAGGGCGAGGGAGGAGGGAGGCCCACTATGGTTTGGGGTTGGTCCTGTGGCTGTGGGGGACCTGCAGGGCCCCAGGGGGCACAGGGTGGGAGGTGGGCAGGCTCACGCTGGTTGCACTGCGTGCAGGGCTTGCAGATCTCGTAGTTGACAGCCTCATTGTAGAAGCCAGGTGGGCACGGAAGGCACAGGGTGTCCCGGTAGTGGTCACAGCGGCTCACCATCCTATGGCCTGCAGTGGAGGCCAGCAGTGTTAGGCCTGGCACCTGATCACCACCTCAGGCCTGGTCCCACACTACTGGCCTCACCTGGTTGGCACTCGTGGCAGCATCGGCTGCCACTGGGGTAGGTGTCCTCAGCACAGCGGAGTTCAGCAGCAGCCCCCAGCATAAGTCCCAGCAGCAGCAGGGCCGAGCAGGGCACCTGGGACCGCAGCAGCTGAACCCCCACACACATCCTTACCTCTTCTCTGAGTCTGGGTTTTTCCTGCCAGGATGTGGCTATAAGGGCTGTGCGGGGGGGGGGGGGGACGGGGGTGGAGGAAGGGGCCCCAGGCAGGGCTGGTGTCCCCAAGCCCAGTTGGTGGCAGAAAGGAGGCTTTTCTGGACCCCTGCCCCACAGGTGCAGGCTCTTCTTCTGCCCCATGCCCAGCCCACAGTAAAGACCCTTCTGCCCCATCTGGCCAGGGTGGTCTAGGAAGGCTGGGGCCACTCCCACCACCACTCACTCATCATCATGAAGGTGCATAGAACATGTGGATAAACCAAGGTGTCAGAGTCAGAGAGGCCCCTCAGTCTGGACCTTTGGCTCTCCCCCAGGTGTCTAAGACTAGCTCAGACCCATAGTCGCCACCAGATGCCTGGTGACATGCACGCATGCACCTCAAGCAGCTGAGTGTGCTGAAGCAGGGCAGGTGTTCACAAGCTGGCCTGTGTCCCCCCAAGTCCATGTAGAACCCTGACCCCTGGTGTGGCTGTATTTGGAGAGAGGGCCTGTGTAGCAGTGAGGGAGGTAGGCTGATGTGAGCTGAGTGCACGCAGGCACACGCCTATGCACACATGGCCACAGGGGCAACTGTCTTTTCTTCCATTTAATGTCTCCTAATCCCATGGCCTTCCTGAGGCAGGGCCTGGACCTGGACACAGGGCTGGGGCCTCACTGAGTCCTTCTGTACATTTTCCAAATTGTGGCCATGACATGATTATTCAAAAGTTAACTTTAAAAGTTCTAAGTGGAGAGGGGCCTCCCAGGCAGGACCAGCTGCTGGAAATCCCCTCCAGCCCAGGAGCACAGGTAAGAGATGTTCCCCTCAGCCCACCTGTGGGGAAATCCCCTTATGGAGGCTGCCCTGGGCCCTGCAGGGGGTGGGAGGCAAGGGGGAAGGGAGCAGGCCCATAGTCACCCTCCCCAGGCCCCTAAAGTGCAAAGAGGTCTGGGAGCGCAGGCAGAGCCTGTGCATGAGTGCTCACACCCAACCTAGGTGGGCAAATGGTGAAATTTCTGACATTTTCTAAAAGTTTCAATCCAGTTCCCAGGCCTGTCTCCCACTAACAGTGAGAAAATTCTATCTCACATTACAAGTGGTTTAGGTCCATGTGGGGTCTCAGTGACCAACTCCTACCTTCCTGGGAGTACATGTGGGGGACTCTCTGATGTCTGCATACAAGTGTGGCTGTCTGCCTACAGGTGACCAGAGGGGCACATAGCTTGAGCCTCACTGCACCTCCAGGCTACTCTGCCCTGAGTCCCCCCAGTCAGCAGTGTTCTCTCCTACTGGAAGCTGCCTGAGGGTTGCAGCTCTAGTTATCCTGGGTAGGTCACAGAGGTATCAGCAGGAGGAAGGCTGACTGTGTCCACTGAGCTGAGGGGCTGGCCACAACCAAGTTGGACATTCACCCAGGACTCAAGGTACCCTCAGCACAGTGGCAGCACAAGATGGCTTCTATTCTTTGGGTATCAGACTTGCCAGGACCTCTGAAGAGCCAGATGCTAACACACTCACAGCTGTCCTTGTATGCCCAGCCTGGTTTAGCTCCAGCTCACACTGCCCACCTTTGAGAGTGTATCTCCCCAGGACAGGACGCTAAATGCTGAAGCCACAGATGGGGACAGAGCTCAGCCCATGGTGACAAGAGCTGTGAGGGGCTACAAGACCTCAGCCCTGAGAAACGTCTCTCATCTGCCTCACAGTGTCCACCCTGCTTGCCAGTTGGCACCAGAGGCTGACAGAGGAGATGCTCCTCATAGGCCATAGGGGGGACCTGACATACCCACTATCCTGCCCCAAGGCTGGGCTTGCCCCCTCTCTTGAAGGTCACAGGTCAAGGGCACTGCCCTGTCCTGAGGCCGCCTCTTCTCTATCCACCAGGCTCTCACTCCTAACTTCACACGTGGCTGACAGCCAGACCCAAATGCAGTAACTGGCCTGCCCACTGCCCTCAGCCCCCTTCCCACAAACACATCCCACCAGCCTGTGCTGCAGTCCCCATCACTCCCAGGGTTCCAGGAGGGAGAACCAACTCAAAGGCTGTTCAATAAAAGCTGCAAGCCCTCTTTATTAATCCAACTGCCCATCTCAAATCAAATGCTGAAAGGGGAAGCCACTGGGCCACAAATGTTCCAAATTGTGTTTTATTTTCACCTAAAGAATGAAGCTGAGAGAAAAAAGGCAAGTATATATTTAAAGTAAAGTAATGTGACTCCTACCACAACAAATATTTGCATATTCTCAGAGGGTGCAGCTCCTGACCTGGCTG
>CAUYTI010147359.1:0-22155 GCA_963575145.1 Galago senegalensis
GTGAACGTTTTAAAGCAATAACAGAGAAAATGACATGAAGGCTGTGTTGACCAGTTTGATGGAAGTATTTCAGATTGCATGTGAAAACCCCACACTGTACCCCAGAAGTGCATTGATGTACATAGTTAACATTCAATAAAAAAAAAATAAATAATAATTAAGAGTCAAGATGATATACTCTTGTTGGCCTATGTACAAAATGGAAGTTAGAGTTAATGAAGTTATAGTGGAAGTAGTAATGACTTCTGTTTCAGAAGGCTTCATAGAGTAGAATGAATCAGTAGAGGAGTAAAGAATGAGTAGAAATTTGTCTAAATTTAATAGATTAAAACTATCTTATTAGCTTTATATTTATGCTTTACCTTGTTTTAAATAATGTGAGGTTTAGGTACCAGAAAATAAGTACATGAATTACTCTGTTATGCCATGGTGGTTCAAAGAGGAAAAAGATTCAAAGAGAAAAAAAGTTAGTGAGGTGCTCTAACTTTTAAGGGACTCAATGTATGTGTTGATAGAGTGGTAGCCACTGAATGGAAATGGAGTAAAGTAATGGAAAGTTCAAGTTCAGCTTTATTTCTGTTAGCATTTAAAATGGCATATTTAAATATTTAGTAATTAAGAGTTTAATATATAAAAAATAAAAGTAAGAGAAGTGTGTTTCTTTGATCTCATTAGCACCTGTGTGACAATTCTGCCTAGTAGTTGATTTGTTCTAAGCTATTGTTGACAGGGAGCAAATCTTTTCTTTTTTCATCTTCGTCTTCTCATTATGGGATGGGAGTTGTAAGTTAACTGAGATAATAAAACTCATCAATTGTCTACAAACTTAGAAATGACTAGTCTGTATTGTTGAGGTTTTTGTTTTAAAGGAGAAGACCTAACTACTACAGTGTGTAGACACAGTGCAAATATTTGCTGACTTTAGTGTTTGTTAAAATTCAGTAGAAATACATTAAACCAAGTGTGGCTTGGTTCCCTTTTCATATTACTGTCGTTCATTTAGGTGTTCTGGGTGATGAGTGAACTTTAAAAAAATACTTTTCTTTTCTATAACCCAAAGAGTATATCCTTCCAGCTACCTTCTGCATCTTTCCCTCATCCAGGAATTCATTTTTCCTTCTAGCTGTCTTAGGTTACTCTTATTTCTCTGAGCCCACCTTTGAATTTAGGATTTGTAAAATTATAAACATTTATGAACGTTTGATCTCTGTGTTCGTGGAACAGCTTTAAAAATCATCTTTAATCTCTGAGATGAGGCAGTGAAGAAGAAGGCATCTTCGATTAAGGTCTCTTTGAAGTTTTCTATTTCAGTCTTTCCCTCTGGCACTCCTATTTCAGTGACTCTGGTAGACTTTCTTTTATTAAAATTGTTTTCCTTTTTGCTTAGGCATCTTTGGCAGTGTTTCAAAAGTTAAGAAGCAAAATTAGTAAAATTATACTTTGAACTTTGTTACTTGTTTTCTAACTCTGCTTCTCCACTAGTTGCATGGGATAGAGGGAGACCACCTTTTAAAATATTTTCCTCTATTTTACATTTTATTGCTGCTTCTGTTGTAGATATCATAATTCTAAGAATGAGTTGTTACTTTCCTTGACTAGAGTGGAAAGCTCAAATTAAACACTTAAGTCTCAAGTCTAGTTTAGCTACTATCTGTTTTTGTTTTATAGGATTGTATGCTTAAGTTTAAGTCTGATACTGTAAGATTATCTTTTGTGGTTTTACATGACTTAAAAAGTCTTGGTCCAGATGACATAAAAATCTCACCACCAAAAGAGAAGGTATCTTTTTTATTTATTTATTTATTTTTTCAGGAAACCCTGTGTGAAATTATTGGTGATGTTTTTGCCTCCATGAGTATCTACTGCCATCTTGAGAATTTTTCTTTGCCTTTTGTTATCAGATTCACATATTATGAATGTTCAGGCTAGATGGCATTAATTAGAGCTATTAAAATACATTTATAATATTTTTCATATTACTGTTATATTTTTCCATCAGTGATGGGTTCACTTTTGTCCTCCCTTCCCTCACAGGGTCTTGTTTTGTTGCCTTGGCATGATCATGGCTCCCTGCAACCTCTAACTCCTGGGCTCAAATGATCCTCCTGCCTCAGCCTCTTGAGTAGCTGGGACTATGGGTGCACATTACCACTCCCAGCTAATTTTTCTGTATTTTTAGAGAGACAGAGTCTTTTTGTGTTGTTTGAGCTGGTCTTGAACTCCTGATTGCAAGCAGTCCTCCTACCTTGGCCTCCCAAAGTGCTAGGATTACTGGCATGCACCAAACACACAGCCTGTTTTCTTTTTTATACTTAACATTATACATACACATTGTTGCACACATGTACATTTTCGGAGAAGACAGTTTCAGATCGCTTCCTATTTGAATTTAAATGTAATTAATAAGCCTTTGAAAAGCCAGTGAAATTCAGAGGTTTAACTTTGTAAGTAGAGTTTTTGATTCTTTAATTCTGTAGTTGATAGTCTCGGCGCCTGTGGCTCAAGTGGCTAAGGTGCCAGCCACATACACCTAAGGTGGCGGGTTTGAATCCAGTCCGGACCCGCCAAACAACAATAATGGCTGCAACCAAAAAACAGCCGGGCGTTGTGGCGGGCGCCTGTGGTCCCAGCTACTTGGGAGGCAGATGCAGGAGACTCGCTTGAGCCCAGGAGTTGGAGGTTGCTGTGAGCAGTGAAGCCATAGCACTCTACCCAGGGGGACAGCTCGAGGCTCTGTCTCAAAAAAAAAAAAAAGTTAAAAATAAAAATTCTGTAGTTGATAATATTGCTTCTCAAGTTTCCTTTGGCCGTGTTGTCATGGAGCATTCCAGGAACTTTTATAATACTTCTTGTTTGATTCGAAAATGATTCATTATTTGCCTTTCAGCCCTTTAGGAAAGTGGATGGCCTCCCAATTCATGTAAGTGGGATTGAATTTCAGGAAAAGAATATATTAGTAAAAATACTTTTCTAATTATTTTGTTAGGTAGTTTTGTCATATTGCAATATGGTACTAAGAGTGAAGTCTAAATTTATGTTTAAAGTTTTGCAGTTCTTCATTGACTGCAGAATTAATTTTAAAGATGTAGGTAATGGCACTGGCTGGCTGAGAAAGTGCAAGAGCTACTAAATCACTTGCTGTATGACCTTGGGCAAGTTGTTTAACCTCTCCGTACCCACTTTTCTCATCTATAAAATGAGGATAACCGTGCCTTTTCCATGTGATTGTTATGAGTCATAAATGAATTTAAATTAAAATATTTCAGAAGTGTACTGAGGAGAAATACTTAATTCAAAAGTAGTAGGCTGCTGATACTTTATTATTATTCTTATTAGTATTAACAGGCAGTCCTGTGTTTTAAATCTTGCTCTGTCATTTGATGGTCACCGCTGTCTCAGCTTACTTTACTTTGAGTCTGTTTTTCATCTTTAAAATGAAGATTATATTATGTTGTACCTAATAAGGTCATCATGATGCTTAGAGACACATACATGAATAACCTATGGTCAGAGTAGGGGGTAACCATAATTTTATTAATAATTATTGTAGTTAGGGTTTATTTTCCTCCTGAAAACTCTGCCTGATATCCATTTTCCTTTTTCTTTATTAGAAAATATCCTGCTAAGTGGATATATAGAGTTTCTAAAAGGAGGAACTCTTCTGAGATTCAGAGCTTTAGACACGATTGAAATAAATGTCTAATTGCAGCCTGAGAGGGAAATGTGGTAGCAATCATTAAGGTTCCACTACTGAGTGCTAAAAAAGGACGTGAGGACTGAGCCAACATTTTCTCTCTCCTTTATCTGCTTTTATTCCCTCCTCTGTGTCCATTAGTATCTGTTGTGAGGTTGTTATGGTGGCTGGAGTTACAGTGCAGATGTGGTAGTGCTTCTAATATGAATTGCAGTCCCTTCATTTAGAGTGATGGCATGGGGCCACAAAAGCTGTAAAGCATTGGAACATTAGAAGTTTCAGAGGTGCTGTAAGAAAAATGAAATTGTATTTCCTTGAATTCTTGTATTTGTGATGGCTGTAGTTACAAAAACCATTGGAATAATTTGCAATCTAGGGAAAGCTGTGGTGTGGGCTGGTTTTATATCAATATTTGCTTTTGTTAATGTCACATACCAATTTTCTTCTTCCCCTGAAGGGAAAATTGTTTCTAAACTGGAGCCTCAGCTTACTGAGCTTCCTATTGATTTTGAGGACTATAAAGTGATGACTGAAAAATAGGTTGCAGCCATTTTTGAAGATAGAATACATTTGAACTTTTATATAAAGTATGGCATGTCATTCGTGACATGACCTCCTGTCATGAGCACAGACAAGTTTTAAATTTGTAAATGGTAGCCTACTGAGAAATACTTACTGTGTTCAGTAAAGTATACATATGTAACTAGAATCAAATTAAACATTTCAGGCAGCTAATTTTACCAACTCTTAATAATTAGTTTTTAGCCCTGAGAATGAAGATAATTAAAATAGATTTACTACATGCTATGAGATTTCTGCCTCAGGAAGATGAGGAGGACATTTATTTTTCATATACTTAAACATTGGCATTTCTGCTTTTGTTATAAGGGGGTTTTGCATATGACCAAAGAATTTATTAAAATTTGTTGTTATAAAATTTTAATTATAAAGTCTCTTTAATGTTTTTTAGTCTGCCTAAGTTTAATTGCAGACTGTTGGAATGTTAAAATTTCATTTTAAATTTTAGTTAATTATAAAAAGTATTTTCTGCTATTGTGATGTAGCACATCATTTTATTTACATTTTTAATTAATTAATTAATTTATTTTTGGCCGGGGCTGGGTTTGAACCTGCCACCTCCGGCATATGGGGCCTACTCCTTTGAGCCACAGGAGCCCTACATTTTTAATTTTTAAAGTGAATTATATTGTCACCTGGCTTAAAATACCCAAAATATAAAGGCAGAAGTTTTGTTCTATTTGAATTATTTGCTGAATTGTCTCATATACTCTCTGGGTAAAAACAGTAGTTTCTTATATATCCTTGCATAGTTTATACAAATGCAAGTAAGTACAAATACATATTTTACTTTTTCTTTTCTTTGTAAGATTTTAAGAAGTATAAATCCAGAGAGATTAAGTAATAGATAATAAATGTTAGGTGTTAGATAATAACTTATAAAGAACAAAGTCATAGCATTTTTATATATTTGGGAATGAATTCATTCACTTACATCTCCCCCCTCCCCCATTTCTTTCAGGTTAAGTATAAATGTTTGCTTCAGTCTTTAAAACGGAAAGTTCCTGGAGAAGACCTGCCCTTCTGGAACTATTTTATTTGACCCGTCCTATGCAAACTTAGTCATTCATGCAAACACTGGGGGGTTATACAGGTATTACCACCTGTATTTTTTATTTGTGTTTCTCAAAGGAGTTTTGGTAAAATTTGCATAATGACTTGGCTCATTTAGCTTTGTATATTGTTAAGAGTTCACATGTTGTGGGTATGAAAGATGATACTGTGTACCAAATAAAAAGGTGCTATGACAGGTAGTGTTCTCAGGGTAACTCTGGCTTAGGTATTTAAATCGAATTTGCATATTGAATCTAGACCTATGATTATTAACCCAACTCCATTTGCAGTTGATGAAAATTTGCATAAAATTGGTCTCCTTGATAGCTTAAGGTATAGTGAGCAAAATGTGAACTCCTTCTGCAGCATGTGTGACTGTATGATTGACTGTCAAGATGAAAAGCTAATCTAAGCACATTTGGTTTACTGATAATCTTTCTAGAAATTAGCTGTGCTATCATGTCAGAATGTCAGAAACATTTCTGACAGTTTACCTTTTCAGACTGGAAATGGTAGACGGGATTTTTCAAATTCACACAGCTGTGCTGTATCAAATCCTCTCTCAGTGAATCTCAGTCTTGATCATTTAGGAGTGGTGCTATGGCCTGAGATTTGTTTTGTAATTTTGAAAGAAATGATACTAGTCTTCTGCACTTTATGTTGGTTCTTGCTTTATTACAGGCTTTATTTCTGGGATAATGGATAACTTCTCAGTCAATTGATCCTTTTTGTAGGGTGGTTGTTTGGAGAAAGTGATTCTTTTTATTAAGCATTATGTGAGTGTATGCATGTATAATAGTTTACTAGGGCAGCAAGCTGACATAAATCTCCTTTTCAGATGAACTTTCTGGCTATGTACAAGGGTTGATTACTTCTTAGAACAGTGATTGCCTCAGTTTTGAAAAGGCAGAGGAAAATCATACCCCTTGTTTTATCTTTTTTCCATCTGTGGTTGAGTCTATTGTAAATATATTGGTGAGGGGTTTAGGCACTTGAAGAGGCCTCTGTATTTGAACAGTGTGATTCTATCAGTTTTATTGAAGTCAGTATCGTTTGTAGCACCTCAGGATGAATACTACTTTTGAGTTAGTGACTGAATAAATATTAGTCTTTGAATAGTTTCTCTTAAAATTATTCTTTATCATAGAAGTAGTCCCTGTGCATTTTAGAATAAATAAAATGTTATAATAATATCCAAGGTATGATATTTACTTTTATTTGTAAGGATTTGGTTGCCTTAAGCAAATGTAATGATCAAAAAAACCTTAATGGATGGATATATATGTGTATGTGTGGGGGGAGTTAAATGAGATAAATGATTCTGAAACAGTATCTATATATTCTTTATTTCTGGCTAGGAAGCATGGGTGGTGTATTCAAAGTGTTAGATTTATAAAATTCACTTTGTATACAATATTAGATTAGGGTAGGTGTTACATAAACTGAGGCATTCTTCTGTAAAGCCTGGTATGTTTTTGTTTTCAAATTCTGTGTGCTGGATGGTAAATAGTTATGTTTTTAGTCAGATTGATCCTGGATCCCCTGAGGGAATTGGCAGTTTCCCCTGGTTGGCATTGCTAAGTCTTTAGTTTTCTTTTTGCCTTGTTCTCCCTGTGGCCCACATTTAGATCAGTGGGAAAATCAGTATTATTGATGAATGCCTTGTACATGATTATAAAAGTCTCAATACATCTGAGAAAGAGCAGAAACACATAATTAAATGCAAATGATGGCATCTTATTTAATCTGGAGTTAATGTAGGTTAATCCAGTGTCATTGATCACTTGGGGGGCAGCATCACTTGGGAGGCAGCACCACTTGGAATCCATCTAATAAAGGTCATAAGGAGTCTTACTTTTCTTTTAGATAAATTAATACTTGAGTTTCAGGCTAACAAATTTTTATTTCAGAACTAGTGCTTAAATTTTTGTTTTTGTTAAGTTTTAAGACAATTTTTTTTGGTGGAGAGACAACGGTAAGTGGTAAAGTTTTGAGTTTAATGAATAGGAGGAAGAAAAATAAACTGAGAGTTGATTTAGATTTTTCCTTGGAGAAGAGAGGATTCAGTATTCTCAGGGCTTCTCCTTTGGTAGTTGGCTGATAGCTGAGAAGGATGACGATGGTCTAAGCAAAAATCTGGGAGGACAAAAGATAGGTACTAACAATACACAACTTTAAAATCTATGTGAGGTTATTGCATTGTAGAATTGTAAAGGAGGAGAGAACTTTTTTTTTTTTCCCAGACAGTCTCACTATGTCACCCTTGGTAGAGTGCCCTGACATCAAAGCTCATTGCAACCTCAAACTTCTTGCCTCAGCCTCCCAAGTAGCTGGAACTACAGGGCCCTGCCACAACATCCAGCTATTTTTGTTGCATTTGCATTGTTGTTTAGCCGGCCCAGGCTGGGCTCGAATCCACCAGCTTCAGTGCATGTGACTGGCGCCGTAACCGCTGTACTATGGGTGCCAAGTCGAAAGAACTCTTGAAAACATTTAACTGAAACTGGTTTTATAGCTAAGAAAATGGAGGCCCATAGAGACTGGGACACCTGTCCCAAGTCATTGAATGAGTTACTGGTAGTCTGGAATCCAGATCCTATTTATTCAATCCTGCACCATTTTCTGCACTATTCTCTTTTCATGTTTATTGTTTATACATACAGTAATTATTATTGGCTTGCCAGGTGGTTAAATGTAATTGAGAAAAAGAGATAGGAGACCTAATGAAAAAGTTTATTTTGCAATTCTGCTGAAGACCAGGGATACCGATAGTAATGGTAGCTAAGGTGGCATTGAGAACTTGCTATGTGAGAAGCACTGTACAAAGAGCTTTATGTGTACTTGTGCGTGATCCTCAAAAGAGATCTGTAAGGTAGATAGCCTTACACTATTTTATAGATGCGAAGGCTGAGTCTAGGGATGGGAGCAGAGATGTGAAGTCACGCCATTTCCCATTCTGCTTCCCATAGTTTATCAGTCAGCATGTAAGAGAAGGCCGCTGAACAAATTTAAAGTCCTTATCAGCTCTAAAGCCCAATGACTACTGGATTTTAATTGGTTTCCTCTCTTCTTTTTCTTTTGAAACTTTCCTTTTCATTATAATATAAAAGTCAGCTAATCAGCTTTTTGAATCTCACCCCATCTTCCAAGCGTTTAGACCCCTTCAGGGGGTACAGTTCATTCAGAAAGGTCTATCAGTCCTTAGGGAGGAATGGGGTTAGCTTGCTGTTATTTGGTCCTCAGGATTTTAGGCTTTTACCCATTGGTGAGTGGTTTGTTTCTGTAGTGATTATGAACTATCTATAAAATGATGTAATTAAAGTCTTTTGAGGGTTGATGGCAAATGGACAAGTAACACTTGCCTGCTTCTTGTCTTTCTATATTTTCTTCTTCATGATTTCTCAGAGGTTACTTACTTACTGATTCAGCAGCCCCACCTGCTTGTTTTTTTCTTACCCTGGAATATCAGTTGTCCCAGCTGGGTTTAGAGTGGTGAGGCACTTTATTCTTCTTACCCATCTTGACCTCTAATTCCTTTTACCTGTTTTCATTGCATGCTTTTCTCCTCTGAAGAAGATGGCCATATCCAGTTCTCAGGGCAGGGATGAAAAACTCACTCTTAATCTTTTTCTTTGTGTATCCTTATTGATGAGAACTATAGTTCTATCATACTGATGAAATCTCAGAAGGGTATAGATTTAGGGAGTGGCCTCTACTCCTTCCCACTGAATTTGGAAATACAGAGGATATTATGAAGCAAGGTTGTACTCAGTCATTTTTTTTTTCCTCCTACCTTTTCTTTTTTCTGCTTATTATTTGCTCCTGGCGAGTACCAATTTAAGAATTACAGTGTAAGCCTCTAGGATTTTAGGGCAAATCTATACCTTCTGTAGATAAAGAGTCTTCTTTTGAGCAACAGCATCTGGCTTGCTATTGGGCTTTGCTAGAGACTGAACACATAATCATGAGCTATCAGGTCACAGTGTGCCCTGAGTTTCCCAGCACGAATTGGATGTTGTTTGACCTACTTAGCCCTAGCTTGGACGCAGACAGTAGCAATCTGTTACCAAATGAAAATGGTATTTAAGAGACCCAGCTTGGGCAGGTCCAGAGGTGGCTCAGACTCCTTGATGCCAATTTCTTTCATTTTCACTCTTCCTTTCCTTCAGGCCATGCCTGTGGCTTCCTGGGATGTTCTTTGACCCTTTGAGTAAAGAAGAAAAAACTTAAGCCTGGTTTACAAATGGTCTGGACGATATGCTGGTATCACTTAAAAACAGATTGTAGTACTGAAGCTGCATATAAGACTGATTACGGAGAACAGTGGTAAAGGAAAATCACCCAGTGGGCAGAACTTTGAGCATTATATTTTATTGCTTATTGTGTTTGGAGTAGATGACCAGAAATAAAGCTCCACATTGACAAATGGGCAGTTGTCTATGTTTGTCTTAGTGGTCAGAGGCCTAGAACAAACAGGATCTGAAGATTGATAATAAGGAAGTTTAGAAAAGAGGTCTGGATCTCTTTGGATGTCCACTGATTATGAAGATTGAGTCCCATGTGATGCCCACCAAAGGGCATTTGCTGTAAAAGAGACTCTTACTGATGAGGTGATGGAACAATGTTCCCTGCAAATGCTGGTCTCTTTCTCCTTAGGCTTGCTCAGTGGCCCCATGAAAAAGTGACTATGTTGGCAAGGTTGACGGGGTTCAACAATAAGGACTTTCCCTTTACAAGACTGACCTGGCTCATGTTACTGTGCAGTGCCAAATTTGCCAACTGCAAGAGTCTAACATTGTGTCTCCAGTATGGCACCATTCTCCATGGGAACCAGCCAACCATCGACTAGTGGTTGATTATATTGGACCTTTCTCATTAGGGAGAGGACAAAGTTGTATCCTTATGGGAATAGTCATGTATTCTGGATATGAGTTTGCTCCCTCTACCTATAATCCTTCTGCCAATACCACCATTTGTGGACTCACAGAAAACTTTAACCACAATCAGGGCATTGTATTAATTCTGGCCCAGGAAGTCATTCCATACTAAAGAAGTTGGAATTGTGTGCCCATGTCCTTGGAATTAACTGGTTTTACCACATACTCTACCTGAAGGCGACTGGCCTAATAGAAAAAATACTCTATTATAATGCCAGTTGAGAGGCAATACCATGAAAGGATGGGGTTCTGTTTTATAATATGCAGTATATACTTCGAATCAGAGACTATTACATGTGATTTCTCTGCATTAGTCAGAATTTATGGCTCTAGGATTCAAGGGATGGAAGTGAGAGTGATTTTGCTTATTATTATACCTAGTAACCTACTTGTAGAACTATTGAATCCTGTCCTAGATATACTGAACTTTGCTGAGCTCCGGTTTGGAGACATTAGGCTATACAGGGAGAATGTTTCCATGGGGCAGGGGAGGACAACAGTGGTTCCATTTAATTGGAAGATGAGTCTGCTTCTTGGCCATCTTTGGTTCCTTGTACCACTGGACGAATAGATTTACTCACTGGAGTGACTGATCCTGATAATCAAGGAGAAAGTGGGTTTCTATTCTACAGTAGAGTCAAGGACACAGTGTCTGGAATCCAGGAGATTATTTGGGCATCTCTCAGTACTTTTGTCCCCAATAGTTAATAGAAAACTACATTAGCCAAAAAAAGGCAGGATGATGAACAACTCTTGAGTTTTTCAGAAGGAAGGCTTGGGTCCATTGTACCCGGTGAAGAACCCAGAGTAGCTGAGGTAGTTTTGTCTCTAGAGCTTTGATTTGGGTCTTTTTTTTTTTTTTTGAGACAGAGTCTCAAGCTGTTCCCCTGAGTAGAGAGATGTGGCATCATAGCTCACAGTAACCTCCAACTCTTGGGCTCAAGTGATCCTCTTGCTTCATTTTTCCTGTTTTTCGTAGAGATGGGGTCTCATTTTTTGCCCAGGATGATCTCGAACTCATCAGCTCAAGCAATCCATCTGTGTTGGCCTCTCAAAGTGCTAGGATTATAGGTGTGAATAACTGTGCCTGCCCCTCCTACCCTTTTTAAGTATCCTCCCAGTCTATGTTTGTAAGTTTTTGTGTATATTAATATAGTTGTAATAACATGTGAGTGATTTGTTAATTCTAATATCAGTGTCATTTCTGAGTTAGTTTTGATTATAATTTTTTTTGCTCATTATGGGATTATAGGGGTCATATTCTCCTTATTTTTTACATGGCTGGTACCTTTTAATTAGTTGGTAGACATAGTATATTTTACCTTTTTAGATGCTAGATGTTTTCATGTTTTTATAAATATTGTTGAGCTTTGTTTTGGAATGCAGTTAAGTTACTTGGAAACATTTTGGTCCTTTTGAGCATGACCAGAGCCACACTCAGTCAAGGGCTAAGTATTTCTTGCCACTGAGGCAAGATCCCTCTGTCTACCCAGTGCCCTGTGAATCATGACATTTTTATGTATTTCTAGAGAGAGCAGGCATTATTTCTGATCTTGAGTGAGCTCTGGGCACTGTTAGCTGTATTCTTTTGAGGCATTCTTTCCCCAATTTTGGGTTTCCTAACGTATGCAGTGATCCATATTCAACTGAGTACTCTGAGTACTCCTGTCCAGTACTCCATCTTACAAACCATAGCAATCCCTGTTTTCCACAGATTCTTAACTCTCTCTCTGGACTTCCTTCCTTAACTGCATCTCAATCTAGAAACTGTCAAGGCAGTAAGCTGGGGCAATTGTCGCGCCCATTTTGTTTGTTTCTTATCTCTCAGGGGTCCACCATCCTTCATTATGTTATGTTCAGTATCTTGAAAATCATTGTTTTATGTTTTGTCTGATTTTTGGTTTCAGGTGGGAGCTTTGAATATGATTTTTGAGACCATATATTCATGTAACATTTAATAGGCTAAGATTAACAGAAAACATATTGATTATTTAGAAAGTTAAAAGGAAACCTTTCTGTGTAATGGGAGTCTACTGTTAGTCATTTAGAAACACTTCTTAATCACAGCAAGATATTTTGTTTTATTGAAGATTTATGTCTCTGCAGATTTTCTCTTTATAAATAGTAGAACACAGAGAAGAGAGAAAGCAGATAAAATCGACCTGATTGTCTCTGCAGGTTTGTATACATAGAGAAGTTGAATGTGTAGAATTTCAAGACGGTAATAGAGAACTCTGGGAGTAGAGTTTATCTGAACACCAAAAGAATCATTTGTAAATAAATGCATGATGAGAAAAGTGAAGAATCAAAAGAGAAGCATTTGAAGCACAGTCATTCCTGAGTTCTTGTGTTAAAGATATATTTCTGTCTTTGTTTTTTATTGATTTTAGATCTGTTTAGTGCATGTTAGACACTTCATCAGGCTGAAAGAGTTGATCCTAAAATGCTACAGAAAAGTTGGATATGAAATTGGGAAAGAAAACAAACTTTGATGAAATGCTTCATAACATCTCTTTCAATTCAAGGTGAAATTACAGAATTGTGTGTCTGCCAATGAGATTTTTTTTGATGGATATTCTGACTAGGTGAGCCTTAGGAACTGAGGTTTTCTTTATTGGGCTTCTTTTTGCCTGACTCTGTGCCAGGTGCTTTACATATGTTATTGCATCTTGTCTTTGTAATAAATTCAGGGAGGGATGTGGTATTAATCTCATTTTAAAGGTGAAGATTTTAGGGCCTGTAAGGTTTATGTGTTTGACTGAAGGTTGCTGGTAGTAAGCAGGGATTGTGCCTGAAACTCTGATTGCTAAGCAAGTATTTTTTTATGCCACATCACACTCATGGGCTGCTTTTTATGAAGATAGTAGATAAAGCTTTCTTTCCTTGAGAAAAAGAGCAAAAAGATGAAGAATTAAAAGTAGTTCTTAGGTTATCAGTTTCTTCTGGTCACCAGATTAACAGAAATAGGGAAGTGTAGCCTGACAAGCTTGTCTAACCTAGGTTTTGTGTTTCCTCTGTTACCCTTCTGACTGAAGTAATACTGAAATGCCCACATTTATTTGTTGAAATGACCATACATGTTTTTAAATAAAATCGATACATATTTAAAAATGTATCTTTTAATCAGTTAATTATGCATTCTCATTAAATTTTCCACAGATCATCAAATTTTTATGTCTCCTGGCACCTAGAGTCACAGTGTTATTATTAGAACTAAGGGTCCCCTTTTCAAATAAAGTTATCTGACCCTAAAGTACAATTTAAATAACACCATAAAATAAGAGTAATTTAGGAGAAGGATCAGTGGCTATAGATATTTTGCATTTTTCTTTCTTGAGATTTTTTAAGAGTGGAACACATTCTGTAAGCCTTTTACATTATTTTTTCTTTTAAGAGACAGTGTTTTTGCATCTTATAAGGGTACATGTGAAATTTTCTAGGTGTAGAATATAAATGTCTTAACACAATAACTAAGAAAATGCTGTGAAGGCTATGTTAACCAGTATGATGAAAATATTTCAAATTGTGTATAAAACCAGCACATCATAGCCCATGATTGCATTAATGTACACAGCTATGATTTAATAAAAAAATAGAGAGAGAGAGACAGTGTCTTGCTCTGTTGCCCAGGCTGGGCTCAAGCAGTCCTCCCACCTCAGCCTCCCAAGTAGCTAGGACTACAGGTGTATGCTATCATGTCTGGATAATTTAATTTTTGTAAAGTTTGGGGTCTTAACATGTTGCCTAAGCTGTTCTTCAACTCTTGATCTCAAGTGATCCTCCTGCCTCAGCCTCCTAAAACCCTGGAATTAATAGATAAATGCTGGTATACAGAAATAGCTCTTAACAGATATAGAGATATCTCAACATACTTGAAATCTGAGTGTGTTCTAGTGTTCCTGAGATAAGTTAACAGTAGACTCTTAAGTTATTATCATTGGATAAATACAAGTGTACTGAGGATGGGAGTTTATATAAATAACATCATTACTTTGGGTAATATCTGAAGTCTGTAGGCTAAGTGAGAAAGTTCTTGAGCTAATAAAAACAAATTTTCATTCATTGTGAGAGTGAAACTAAGTACTTTGTGATACACACACATATAGTTTAAGAAATTGAAAATTCGTCTCCTGCTTTTTAGTACTTTAGAGATTTGTTCCTGATTCCAGGTTGGTGTCAGTTTATACAACTGCATGGTGCTAGGTTCTTCTCTATCTAAAAATAAACAAGTCAATACAATCCAGTGCATTATATCCTTGACAGGAACACTATTTTCTTGCTGACATATGGTTAGTCATTAGTTGTATTCAGTGCCATACCTTCCTCATTTAACAGCACCATCTGTTAAAACTATGGCTGATACCAGTAGAGAGGAAGCCAATTATTTTTTAGTTTGAGAGCACAGGAGTATGTCTGAAGTTGCCTGCAGTCAAGTACGTTACAACTGGGTTAGTCACACAACTGGAGCTAGTGCTACCTTGGGAAACCTGATCAGGAAAGAACATGATAATGCTTGTGTAGCGTCTTTATCTACTCTTAAAATGAGTTGTGTGTTATAAACAATAAAGGAACACATATTTAAGTAATTCAAAAAGACTTGCATGGTATGCTTTGTTTTTAATGCTATGAAACTGTGGCTGTTTAAAGTTTGTCATCGTAGCTGACATAATGAAAGATGATAAAGGTCTTTTCCCAATGAGGTAAAACTTTTATAAGAATGATTTTTCATAGAGTTTTTACTAGATTGTTGGATTTGGGACAGTATTATACTAATCAAGTTAAATCTTAAAATGAGTTGACATTTATAGTTGATTCTTTTTCATGTCTATGACTTTAACTGTGCTGTGAAGTAAAGTCTTGTATTGCATGTACAGGATCACAGCAGAATTACTGGCCTTGGGGGGGACATTGGTTTTTTCATCATAGACTTCTTATGTGGTGGCAGTAAGTGTGTGCACCTTCACCCACCCCTTCCTTCCTGCCCAGTCTTGTTAGGGGACCAGTAACCCCTACCAGGCCATGTTTTTTCTTCTCTCCCCCCTCCTCCTTTTCTCTTTTCTGTGAATAAATCTTATCCAAAGCGGTAAAACTGAAATGAACAAAATATGACTGGTAGGGAAATAATGGCAACAGAATCCTACTTTGTCTAGGCCAGAATCTAATTCTTGAATAATTCAGAGCAGGTATGTGGTGCTAAATTCTCTGTGCTCTCGCATGACTGAAAATGTTTTGTATTTGTTAGAAAGGTTCTAAACTTTTTAGACTGAATATCATTCTCTCTCAGAAATGAGAGAAATAGAATTCATTCTAATAGTTAAGAGGTCTGATGACAAATTTGATTTCTTTATGTATCTTTCTGTATTTTTTCTTCTTCGAAACCTTTTAAACTTTATCTTTAGCCTTAGTCATCTAAGATATCGGAAGGGTATTTCCAGGGTGGATGACTTTTCAGCTACTCATGCTTAGGGCTCTGGATTCTGTCAGTCTGGAGGGTCCTATCTCAGCTCTGGAAAATTTTCTTATTTTGTTGCTGTTTCCATACCTTTGTTTTCTTTATGATCTCTACTTCTGGCAGTCCTCACATACCATATACTAGACAGTAGGCTTTGTGGACTGGCTCTATGCCTTTTACCTTTCTCTCATATTTTCTGTTTTCCTTTTGCTTTCTGGAATTTCCTTGACAGTGGTACCTTTAAAATGTAAATGGTGATAGTTAATTTTACTGTGTATCTAATGCTCTGTATGTGCATTGACTATGCCTAAAGAAATCTCTGTTCAGCATTCCATGTTGCCATACAGATGATTAACATTTATGATTGTGTATACAGAATACTGTGTTTTATATGCTAGGATGATTCCCTCTTTATTTTATTGTCAATAACTTCTGTGCTCATCTTTATTCGCCTCTGAAACTTTTCCACATTTTTCTGCTATAGGTTATTTTTCTTTCAACCACTAACTGCCTTTTGCTTTTTGTGCCTCCTTTCTGCCCAGTGGAAGTGCTATAGTTCACATCTACTTACTTCAGAATAATTTTCTTCCAGTTGTGACCATCTTATCATTTTACTTTACTGCATAGAAAAATTACAGGGGAACTATGCATTGCTTCTTGATAATCTATAATAGTAAATATAACGGATAGTGCCTGTTACCTTTCCAGATGTAGGAGCTGTTTAGATAGTCTCTGGGAGAACAGATTAGAGATTTAAAGTGACAGCATTGTTTTTCAGGAGGCTAACTCTACTATTAATATATTTTAGATGTGAGAGATTTTTCCCTGTCACCCATTTGTTCTGTGTTTTAGTTTTAATTTAATAGTGTATATAACCAGGACTCTGGTGTTTACTGTTACTGCCATGCTTTTGGATCAAACTAAAATATTAAAAATGTTTTTTGAATGGATAATGTATTCACATGGCACAAAATTCAAAAGGAATCAAGAATTATATATTAATAAGACTATCCATGTGCCCTAGCTACTATGTGTTTTTGAAGAAACCCAGTGTTACAACTTATATCTATCCATCCATTCATCCATATATAAAGAAAGATATGGATTCATAAGATAAATGTATACATATATGTTTTCTGCCTCCTTTTACACAAAAGCTGGCTGATGATACACATGGTTTTGCACTTTGCGTTTTCATTTAACTATGTGATTTGGTGATCACTTTCTATCAGTTCATTATAAAATTCCATATTCTGTCTTTTGAAGTAGAATTGTGATCCATTATATGGATATAGGATAGTTTATTTAACCAGCCCCTATATTCTAGAAGTTCATGTTTCTTTTGTCTTTTGCTGTTACTGAAAATGCTGTTGTGATACCATGTCTGTGTATGTGTGTATCATTTTGCACACTTGTAAATATGTTTTTAGAATAACTACTTGGATGTGTAATTACTGGTTAAAAGGTATGTAGATTTATAATTTTGATAAGTATTACCAAATTGCCTTCCATAGAGATTGTATTAATTTATACTCCCACCAGCTGTGTATGAGCTTGGCCGTTTCCCCAGATCTTTGCCAATATAGTTCTGTATGTTATGAGCCTTTTTTATCTTTGCTCTTCTGATGAATGAAAAATGGTATCTCAGTGTTTTTTAATTTGCATTTTTCATAAGAGCCATTTTATTTCATTTTCTATGATCTATCCATAGCCTTTTATCATTTGTTTCTATTGGATGATGCTTAACTAATTTGTAGACACTCTCTCTCTATTTGGGAAGTTAACTCTTTGTGATAGAATTTCCAGAGCATCCTGCTTTGGTGTATTTGTTAGTTGTTTATGGTTGCTTTTGCCCTGCAGCAAAAATTATTATTTTTACATAGTTGATTTTATCAGTGTTTTCTTTCACTGTAAGGTGATGATGATAATTGTCTGTTCTGCTGTTACTGTAATGGTTTCAATTTCTTACATTTAAATCTTGAGTTATATGGAACTCATTTTGATTTATTTGTGATGGATGGATCCAGCTTTCTTCCCGCCATGTGACTAACCATTTTTCCTGATACCCTGTATTGAGTAATTTATCTTTTCTCCTCTCATTTGAAATGCAACCTCTATTTCATACTAAATTGCTGAATGTATTTGTATTCTTTCCTCCATATTTAAGGGTGAATGTTTGCTCATTGTGAAAAAGTTCAAACTTAGAAGTAGAGGGAATAGTTTAGCAGAACTCTAGTAATTAAGAATTTTCTTTTTTCTTTAATTTATTCACTTATGTTTCTGCTGAAGAATTTTAAAACAGTCCCAGATACCATGTCATCTGACCTTTTATATATTTTGGTAGGTAGGTCTAAAATATGTAGACCTTTAAAATCTAAATTAAATATTTGATGTTTTCTTACAAATTAAAGAGATAAGCCACTGGGGGCTGACATTTGGTGTCACTGATTTTATTGATAATCAGCTGCTTCAGAAAGTGATAGTAGCTCTTTAGTTGCTCAGTGTTTTGTCATCATGAAGCTTTCTCCCCACACTTGTTTTCTAAGGGGGACCTGTCTCTGTATACCCTGGTATTAGAATGTTGTATTAGTGTAGAGATGTACAGATGATTTTATTAGATAAGATAGGCCACCTAATGAGCAATCTCTGTGTAAGCTGTGTGAGTAATAAAACTGTAAGCAGTGGTTAGGTTTAGCAAAATGCGTGGATGGGAGCTAAGAAAAAATACTAAATCACTTCATGTAGAGCTTAATCTAGTTTTAAAAGTGTGTGTAAGACTTAATGATAGAAATTGATCAAATTCATGACTGCATTCTTGAGAATAAGGATGTCAGGGCATAGGTCCTATTTGATTCTGGAATTTTACCACTAAAATTCATGCTTAGTTTCAGTTTTATCTATTTCATATGAGAACATATACTTCCATGATATTGATGGGTACAAATATTTTGCATGACTATACATTTCTGTTTAGATAATATTTATTAATTATATTCTATGATAGTATGTTTTCCTTTCCATTTAATGTATTTAAAACTGAGCTATCCTGATAGAATGCTATTGCTGATTCAGATACATGTACATCCTCAGATTTGTACTCTAAAGGCTGCTTCAGAAACTTAAAACATGGTTCACAGTTTGGCACATCTATAAATCTTTTGAAAATAAAAAACCCCGAAGTATACAAGATTTCCTTTCAGGTGGGTAGGAGGAAGAAATTTAGGAGATCCCTTGTATAACGTGGCAGCTATAATTAATATATTGTATTCTTTTAAAAAAAAGTTTGTATTATTATGAAGGTACATATAATTAGGTTACATCCTTTGTAAGGTAAAGTCCAAGTTGTAGTTGAGTCCTTCACCCAAGAATATATATTGTATTCTTCAAAACTGCTGTGAGTAAAGTGTTCATACCACAAAAATGATAACTATGTGAGGTAATGATATGTCAGTTAGCTAGATTTAATCATTTCACACTGTATATATTAATTAATTTGCTATTTAAATTGCACACAGACTCTCTATGTCCACTCTGTACTTCAAAACATGTTTTATATGATAAATACACATAATTTTATCTGTTAATTTAAAAAAGAGATATTATCTTTGCCAAATAGCCCTGATATTCACCAGATAGTCATCAAATACCTTGCAGTAACATAAAGAAGATATAGACTCCAGTTATCATTTACACAATTTGTATATTCAATTTGGGAATTCTTCCATTTCTGAACAATTCCACAATCTCTTGATTTTTTTCCTACAATTTCACTGTGTTTATATACCTGCTACAATCTGTTAATAGTCTATTGAGTCCTGTAGGTATTTGACTGGTTAGGTCTTTCAGAGCACTTGTTTGTGAATCTTAGTGGTGTTTACTAGATATTCATCTGACTGTATTAAAGTAAAATTTCTATATTCTGCTTAGCTTTTGAATGGCCCCCTAATTTCTGTATGTGTTTAACTGACATAAAAAGATTATGGCACTGTCTCTTAATGAATGATTTTAGTGGCAGGCTACTCCCATCTGTTCTCTTTAACTTGAATAAAATGTTGGAATCTTTTGTTCAATATAGGCAACTGTGCAGGTAAACTCAGTTTTTCGATATTTAGACAGTTTCTCAATTTCCTCATAGGTTTTCAGCTCTATTATTAGTTGATATGTGTTGGCTGATTAGGCAAAAACAAAGTCTGTGCTCAAAACCTTGCTTTCTACATATATTTGAGAAAAAAGATACCTCTTTTTTTTTTTTTTTTTTTGAGACAAGAGTCTCACTGTGTCGCCCTCAGTAGAGTGCCTGTGGCATCACAGCTCACAGCAACCTCAAACTCTTGGGCTTAAGCGATTCTCTTGCCTCAGCCTTCCAAGTAGCTGGGACTACAGGCGCCCACCATAATGCCCAGCTATTTTCTTTTTTTTTTTTTTTGTAGTTGTCATTGTTGTTTAGCTGTAGTTGTCATTGTTGTTTAGCTGGCTCGGGCCAGGTTCGAACCTGCCAGCCTCGGTGTATGTGGCTGGCGCCGTAACCCCTGTACAGGTGCCGAGCCGATACCTCAATCTAATGAAGGGAAATGTTGAAATCTAGCATAGTTGTATTCAGGCAATATGTTTTTAATGAGAGAGTTAAATGACTTTTTATTTTTATTTAGAATTATTAAAAATAATCCCAGTTTCATAAGGAATTTTTAAAGAAAAAGAATTTAAATGTTTATCATTTCTTTTAGCTTCTATGGTGTGCTGGATATGTGCTCATATAGCATCTTTAATCTTCTCAGTAAATCTACAAAATAAATATTGTCCTCATAAGGGAGATTAGAAAAGTGAGGCTCCAGGGGTATCTTGGTTAATGGCACACATCTGCTGTGTTCTTTATTTGGGGTATTTAATGGTATTTATTGAATTAATAAAAGGTGAGAAAACTCACACATTTATTTACTGCGACTGTGTTCCCTAACACTTTTTTTTTTTTGTGGGGGACGGGGGCTCATATTAGATGAAATTATTCCGTTTATAACATTTTTTTCCAAATAACAATTTTAGTCTTAAAGAAAAGTTGAGTAGATAGTATGGAGCATTCCTGTATGTGTCCTCTAGCCCATAACTTTTTCCTGTTAACATCTTACATTAATGTGGTATATTGCAATTAATGAACCAATATTGGTACATGATTATTAATTAAAATCTATAGTTTAGTCACGTTTCCTGTTTTTGTCCTGCGTCCCTTTTCTGTTCCAGGATGCTATCCTGCCGTCCAGGACACCACGTTACATTTGCGTATCTTATCTCCCTAGGCTTCTCTTGCTGTGACAGTTTCTCAGACTGTATTGATTATCTTGACAGTTTAAAGGTCATTGCTGGTTATTAAATACTGTAGGACAGTGGTTCTCAACCTGTGGGTCACAACCCCTTTTTAACAATGAAAATACATTGCGGCATTAGGAAGGTTGAGAACCATTGCTGTAGGATGTCCCCCTATTGGAATTTGTCTAATGTTTTCCTCATGATTAGGGTGGGGTTGTGGTATTGGAAGACTACACAGGGAAAGTGCCATTTTCATCACAGCCTATCATGGGTATATATTATTAACATGCTTTATAACTAATGACATTAACATTAAATCTGGCTTAAATAGTGTTCATTAGGTTTCTGGACTGTCAAGTTACTCTTTTTCTCCTTTTTGGACTGTATTCTTTGGAAGAAAGTTTGCTGTCTGAGCCTACACTTAAGAAGTAGGGAGTTATGTTCCTCTTTCTTTAGAGTGGAGTATCCATGTAATTTATTGGGAACTCTTCTACACAGATTGATCTTTTCTCCTGATTTATTATATAATTTATTTAATCATTTATTTGATTAAATTGCAGATACATGATTAAATGGCAGATACATTGCAGATACATGGATTGTTCTACTCTGAGTTATAATTCAGTATTACTTAAATTGTTTTAGCTTTTGCTGTTGAGAAAATTTTCAGTTGCTCAGTGTCCCTTTGCCATATCCTCATCAATTCTTGTTGAGCACTTTCTGGCACTATAAGATGCTCCAGGCTCGTGTTGTACATTTCCTGCCTCAGTCCTGGCACTGGCCGTTACCTCCAAGAAGCAGCCCTAGTTCCTTTTATTGAAGAACGGTTTTAGAAGCAAGTATCTGGGTACTAGGTGTGCTTGTTACTGGGGCATAATTTCTTTTAGACCTCATCAGGGACAAAGCAAGGAAATATATGTGTATATACTAATCTGTGTATGTACACTTATGTATAAATATTTACATATGTATCTATATGAAGTTAAACATGAGTTCTTACTGATGTCTCCAACTTTAATTCACTACAGCTCCTACTTTTCTTTTTTTTGAGATGGAACCTCAAGCTATTCCCCTGGGTAGAGTGCCATGGCATCACACTCACAGCAACCTCCAACTCCTGGGCTCAAGAGAGTCTCCTG
>CAUYTI010147360.1:0-14272 GCA_963575145.1 Galago senegalensis
GGTGTTGTGGCGGGCGCCTGTGGTCCCAGCTACTTGGGAGGTGGAGGCAGGAGACTCACTAGAGCCCAGGAGTTGGAGGTTGCTGTGAGCTGTAATGCCACGGCACTCTACCCAGGGGGATGGCTTGAGGCTCCGTCTCAAAAAAAAAAAAAAAGTTGCTTAGCCCTTCAACTGCATCAACTATAAAATGAGTGCTGGCCAGGCAAGCTGGCTCATGCCTGTAATCCTAGCACTCTGGAAGGCCAACCAGGTGGACTGCTTGAGCTCCAGAGTTGAAGGCAAGCTTGAATAAGAGTAAGACCCCCTGTCTCTACAAAAAATAGAAATATTAGCTGGGTATGATGGCATATGCCTATAGCCCCAGCTACTCAGGAGACTGAGCCAAAACAATCAGTTGAGCCCAGGAGTTTGAGGTTGCAGGGAGCTATGATGATGCCATTGCACTGTCAGCCCAGGAGACAGAGTGAAACTGTGTCTCAAATTAAAAAAAAAAAAAAATACTAATAATTCTTACACCAAGTAGGGCTGTAGTGAAAATTACAAACAGTAATAGCTAATATTTATATGCCTTATTTCATTTTATATTTATAACATCCCTGTAGATTAGATGTTATTAATAACCATATTTTACAGATGAAACTGATGCACAAAGAGATTAAATAATTATCCACAGCCACAATTAAGTGGCAAAGCCAGAATTCAAATCCAGGCAGCGTGAATCCAGAGCTATACTCTCAGTCTTCATCTAATCTGATACTGCCCCTTCACAAGTACTGTTTGCCTACCATTATTTCCCAGATTGAACCAGCAATACCAATCACCCAATCTTTCTATAGACAGATAAAAAAGAAAAGGAAGGTTACCTGAATTTCCCACTGCACCGTTGTTCACCAAGGAATTTGGAGCCACAGTACGGGGCCAGTGTCCATCATGGGAAGAGCTAGGGATTGCCACAGGTCTGGCAGCAGGCTGTGCAAAGATGATGCTGGGATCATTCAGGTTAATATTGCTAGGGGCACTGCCTGGTGCAGAGTGGATCACTGGGCCATGGATAGGCCAGGATGGGGGAGGGATCTGAAGAGGGTGCATTGGCAACAATCCCATATTGTGCATGGGAGAATACTGAGCTGGTGGTGACTGGGGAAAGTTATACATAGGCATCTGGACTTGATGGGGGGGCTGGGCACCCTGTTGAGGTGGACCAAGCTTAGGCTGAGATCCTGGCTGAGATGGAGGCTGAGTAATAGCAGCTGATTGGGAAGAGTTCTGTGGAAAAGGCTGAGGCTGAGGAGAATAAGATGGCGAATCAGACTGCAAAATAAAAAGATAAATTATAAAATTAATTTTAAAACATCTTAATTTTATAAAAGCACAGATCAAAATACAAAATAAACCCTATAAACATAACTCTGATGCATGTAAACCTCATTTTACACAAAAATAAAATTCTTTCCAAGGTACTCAAAACCCTTCATCACAAACCTTTTCATTATCCAAAGAGAGTCTTTCGCATAGAATATATATATTTTACATTATGAACTAGAAACTTTCATCTAAATATCTCACAGTCATTTTCATTCAGTCTCTCAGCAAATACTTATTGAGTGTCAACTATATAATGGACCTTATTTTAAGTACTAAAAATATAACACTGACAAGTATGCCCTTACAGAACTTAAAGTTTATGGGGAAAAATCAGGGAAACAGATAAAGCCTACAAAAGCAATCATAATAAATTATGAATACTGTGATGAACAATGTAAAAGTATAGTGGACAGTGGTCCCAGGACCCCCCCACCTAAGTATACTAAAATCCACACATACTCAAGTCCTTCAGTTGGCCCAGTGGATCCCACTTATGTGAAAAGTTAGCCCTCCAAACACACACGTTTCACATCCTGAGAATACTCTATTTTCCAGCCCCAATTGGTTAGAGGAAAAAAAACACCTGTAAGTGGCCCTTGTAGTTCAAACCTGTGTTGTTCAAGGGTCAACTGTATAATGAAATCCCAGAACAGGAACACCTAATCTCACTTGGGAGAAGGAAGAAAAAGAAGTGGAGATCAAGAAAAGCTTCCCAGAGAAAGTGACCTTTAAGCTGAGACTCACTGTAAACAGAAATTAGGTTGATATGAGATGGCAGAGATAAGAGAAAGGGGAGAGTGTTGCTGGCAGAAGAAACAACATGATTGAAGGTCTACAGGCAGGAAAATACATGGCTTTTAAAGAAGTAAATGGAATCTTAAAGAAGTTTAATATTGCTAGAGTACAATGGCAGAGGAATAGCAGATCTGAGACTCAAGAGCTAAATAGAGGCAAATTAGGACAGGGTCCTGTAAGCCCTGTAATTCAGACTACATCCTAAGGCAGTGGTAAATCAGTGAAGGATTTTTAACACCTCAGGAACAGGATCAATCTACATTTAAAAAAAATTATTCTGGGCGGCTCCTGTGGCTCAAAAGGGTAGGGCGGCGGCCCCATATGCCAGAGGTGATGGGTTCAAACCCAGCCCCTGGCCAAAAACTGAAAAATAAATAAATAAAATAAAATAAAAATGAAGTTATTAAAAAAAAATTCTGGTATAATAAGAATAGAGAATATTTTAAAAAACAGACTCATGAGACTGATTAGGAGGCTGCTATAAGACCTGAGGTAATGGCAGCCTAGTCTGGGAAAATCAAACACAGGGATAAAGGAATGCAAACAGCAGCAAGCTACTTTTGTTAAAGGTAGAAACAACAGGATTTAGTGATAGATACAGAGGTTAAAGGAGAGGAGAAAATTTGGAAACTAGAAAGACAGTGGGATCATTCCATGAGATGAGAGAATACAGGAGGAAGAGGCAAGTCAGGGGAGCAAGTATGGGGAGAAATATAAACCGTATCCTAGATATGTTGAGGGGCTTTGTTAGACATCAGAATGGTGATGTCCATTAGATAGACTCTTACCAAAAGGTCAGGTGAGAAAGAAGTGGGGGTGGGGGGGACTAAAACCAGAGAATGAAAATTAGAGTAGCAAAGAAAAGTGGTTAGAGTTAAAAGTGGCTAGGTTAAGTTTTGGAGACAGCCTGAAGATTTAAGTTCTTATTCCAAGTGTCTATTGACCTTAGCCAAGAAATTTAAATCTCATTTTCTTTATCTGTAAAGTATAAATATAGAAATAATAACAGAATTCAACTCATAGGTTTTTGTGAAGATTTAATAATGCATGTGGAAAATATGAACAGCAAACTCAGGATAACATACATTTTTGTAGCAAGAGAAGATGGTAGGAAGATTCTAAGACAGGGATGGGGTCTAAGAGAGATGCACAGGGGTTTTCAACTGTGGGTAATATTTTAATAAAGGAAAAATAATAATGTTAAAAATTGTTAAAGCCTGGTGGTGATACATGAGGTTTATTATTTCTAAATGTTTTTAGATTTTTTAAGTATTTTATAACAAATGCAAAGAATTCATGTACAGTATATAGTTTACACTCAACAAATGTTAACTATAATATATTAAATGTTCTTGTTTATATCTTGTTGGATATAAAGTTCATGTGCAATTTAAAATAGTTTAACACAGAAAACTGCACACTAACATCATGGACACTCTATATAAGATTTACAAAAGTATCAGGCACAGAGTATAATTTCAAATGTTTGGGGTGAGGGTAGGGAAATTCCTAAATGTTTTTCTAAGACTCTCCACGTTATGGTTCTTCAAATACTGTTTTTTCTAAAACATAAATCATACTGGTTTACCATATCTAATAGTTACCAGCTTTGAAGCTAGAAATACCTGGGTTTGAATCTTTTATAAACTCTTATTCTTACCTTCCAGTTTCTAAAATTTGATCATACCAATACCTATCACTTAACAGGGCCACTCAAAGGATTAAATTTGATAATAAATGTGAAGCAGTAAAACATGATGTCAGGTTTAAAGTAGTCAGTACTGAATTAAGAAGTGCAAAGTAAATACACATTAGACAAAGGTTAAGAACAACTTGGCAAACTTAATATACAACTTCTAAGTTTGAGTTCTAATTTAATATTCTGTTTTTCACGGTGTGCATTTTCTAGGTAACCACATGTCAAACTATGAGAAGACATAAAAGATTTATGCAAGCAAAATGACAAGCACATATTGCCCTCACAACACTAAACTCTGAATGCATTTCAATTTTTATGTCTGTTTTTATTACTTGTACTAATATCTTTCTATAAGGCAAAACCTGAATCCTCTGTTGTGAGCTCCTGCTCCCCCTGGTTCCCCGGGCCTTCTCCCATTCCCCCACCCTACAGGCAACCTCTTGCCCTCTCTTGTTCCCCTGCTTCTCCACACTATGGGCCTTCCCAGCCACGTTCCCAGGCTCTCCAGAATTCAAAGAGGCACAAAAAGTCCCAAGTTTCACAAAACCCCTAAGTTCTCAGTAGATTAACAATGGTGGAAAACTCATGGAGGCTTGATTAATTACTGTTGTATAACCATAACCATTGTGATTTAAGATGTATCCATTGATCAATTATTGTTATATAATCATATCCATTGTGATATGAGATGTATCCATTGACAGCCAAGCTGTAACCCTGCCAATGGCAAGGTTCCTGATCCCGCCCTGCTCACTTAAGCTATGCAAAGGAAAAAAAGGTATAAAGACAAAAAACCCTGCACTTCAGGGCTGCTTGTTTCAGAACAATGGCCCCCTGCACAGGTGTGAATAAACCACCAATTAACAGCATCTGAGTGCTTCCAAGTTTATTTTTTCATAACCCCAAGGTTATTTCCCCTCAAAGTCATTACCTTATTTTAATCCATTTTATTAGGTAGTTGTTATGTTATTTTACAAATGAAGGAGAAGGTTCATGTAAATTAATTAGCTTGCCTATAAATAGAAGCCCAGATCTACATTAGTCCAAAAGTAATGTTCACTCCACCTTATGAGTCTAGCAAAGTACCTTTACAAAGCATTATGTAATCTGGAAGATTATATTTGCCAATATGAGAGATAAACCCCCTATTACTCATCAAAAATAGTGCTATCTTCCTGTCAAGGTTAATCCATCCATAAACAGAGTACTTACACATTCTGAAGACTGTCTAGTCCTTATGGGCTGATCACCCTGTTGCTGGGCTGAACCAGCCACCTGTTGGGCATTTACAAGATTTCGGACCAGCTGGGCTGCTAAGAGAAGGCATCAGACAGAAAATCAACAGGTTAAAGAAGCAGAGAAATGACAATCAACAAACTCCTTCTTTATGTTTTTTGCAAACCTGAACTTTTAAACTATGACTGTATTAGTGAAGGACTTATAACTACTAAGTCCTTCTAAGTCTTTCCTTAAGTTTGAATTTTCCAGGGAGCAGGCTGGGGATAGGGGAGCAGTTATGCCATGGGAGAGGCAGTCCAGCCTCCTCATGCTTAAGTTATTTTTAAAAAGTCATTTTTTGGCTGGGTGCAGTGACTCACACCTGTAATCTTAGCACTTGGGAGGCCGAGGTGGGTGGACTGCCTAGCTCACAGGTTTGAGACCAGTCTGAGCCAGAGTAAGACCTTGTCTCTAAAAATAGCCAGCCATTGTGGTGGGCACCTATAGATCCAGCTACCTGGGAGGCTGAGGCAAGAGAATCACTTAAGCCCAAGAGTTTGAGGTTGCTGTGAGCTGTGACACCACAGCACTCTACCCAGGGTGACAGCTTGAGACTCTGTCTCAAAAACAAAAAAAAAAGTCATTTTCTTTTATCTTGTAGATCAAAAAAATTAAAAAAAAAAAAGCAATACACTGGTTACAGAAACACAAACAATGCCATACTGCTTTCTAAAGGAGGCAATATACAGGGTGGACATAAAGTTTGTGTGTGATTTAAAATAGTTTAACATTTGGCTGGGCGCCTGTAGCTCAGTGGTTAGGGTGCCAGCCACATGCACCCGGGCTGGTGGGTTTGAACCTGGGCCAGGCCTGCTAAAACAACGACAACAACAACAGATAGCCAGGCATTGTGGTGGGCACCTGCAGTCCCAGCTACTTGGAAGACTGAGGCCAGAGAATGGCTTGAGCCCAAGAGTTTGAGGTTATTGTGAGCTGTGTCACCACAGCACTCTACTGAGGGTAACATAATGAGACTTCATCTCAAAAAAAGAAAAAAAAGTTTAACATTAATAAAATATTTTTTACCTAAGAATTTGGGTATGGTTTGGCGCCTGTAGCTCAGTGAGTAGGGTGCCGGCCACATACACTGAGACTAGTGGGTTTGAGCCAGGCCTGAGCCTGCTAAACAACAATGATAACTACAACCAAAAATAGCCGGATAAGCACCTGTAGTCCCAGCTACCTTGGGAGGCTGGAAGAGAATCACCTCACAAGAGAATCGCCTGAGCCCAAGAGCTAGAGGTTGCTGTGAGCTATTATACCAACAGCACTCTACCGAGAGCGACAAAATAACTCTATCTCTTAAAATTTAAAAAAAAACAATAAAACAGAACGGGGTAACTAAAAATCACACTTCTAAAATATCCTGTATTTTCTTTTTATAATCTCTTACTTAGGTTACTAATCCTTAAAATTTCTTGTGAAATATAAGAGGAACAGGTCTTCCTTTCTCACAGTAGCAGTACAAAAACTGTAATTTCTCCAATATATTTCCAAGAAAAAACTCTTATAAAGAAGAGTTCTGGCTCGGCGCCTTAGTTCAAGTGGCTAAGGCACCAGCCACATACACATAAGGTGGCGGGTTCAAATCCAGCCCCGGCCTGCCAAACAACAATGACGGCTGCAACCAAAAAAATAGCCAGGCATTGTGGCGGGCGCTTGTGGTCCCAGCTACTTGGGAGGCTGAGGCAGGAGACTCGCTTGAGCCCAGGAGTTGGAGGTTGCTGTGAGCTGTGATTGATGCCACAGCACTCCACCCAGGGGGACAGCTTGAGGCTCTGTCTCAAAAAAAAAAAAGAAGAGTTCTTACATTGATACAAAGAATACTTAGGAGTTAATTGAATACAACCAACTATAAAGACCTTATTAGTGAATATATCCAAGTACTATCCACAGTAAAAGCCTCACTGTCTAAATTTTGAATCTTTAAGAAACTGTAAGGTTCAAAATCATACAAGTAGATTTGGAATAGAAGAGTCCGTGTCCTTAGCAAGACATCAATATAAATGACTTCACCCCCACCAGAAATTATTTCTGGCCTTTTCTATTTACCTGCCACACTGCTATTCCTCTGACGTGCCAACTTCACCTCTGGGCACTCCCTTCGTACGTGTCCTGCATCTCCACATATAAAACATCTGAGGTCTCTGGGGTCTCTAAAGTCTCGAGAGTCGTGGAGATCGCGTGGGTCAAGGTCTCGGGAGTCTTTCTCCTCTTCATTCCCTTCCTTCTCTTCTTCACTGTCTTTCTTCTTTAGTCTAAACAGTAAACTGCTGATACCAATAATGTGGGGCTAGGGACTTGTAAACTGAGTAACAGAACAAACTAAACTACATGACAATCTCACATAACAAAGGGATTAACATGCCCATTGTTTCATGCATCTTTCTGAAGGCAAGGAAACTCACATTTATAGCACACCTACTTATTTTACAGAAACTGAGTGTTCTAGTAGTTTGGTAATAAAATATTTTTTAAAAAAATTTTTTTTAAAGAGACAGAGTCTCACTTTATTGCCCCTGGTAGAGTGTCGTGACATCACAGCTCACAGCAACCTCCAGCTTTTGGGCTTAGGTGATTCTCTTGCCTCAGCCTCCCAAGTAGCAGGGACTACAGGCACCCACCACAACACCTGGCTATTTTTGTTGTTGTTGTGTTGCAGTTTGGCCAGGGCTGGGTTTGAACCTGCCACCCTCAGTATATGGGGCTGGCGCCCTACTCACTGAGCCATAGGTGCTGCCCTTAAAATTTTTTTTACTATCAAATTTTAGACCTCTAATAATCTTTATGGGTTTACATTTATTATCTCCATTTTAAAGAAGAAACTGAGGCTCAAGCAAGGTAAATACCTTACTTAAATTTAACAGACAATAAACAGTACTTTTAAAACTAGGGATTTATTCTGTCTAAAAAGTTCCAAGTTTTCTATTAGGCCAGACTTGATAACAAAAAGATGGAACTTTCCCAATCTATAAATATAGCATATAGAATGGACAAGAGTATGATTCACAGACTTATTTTGAGGAAGAATAAAAGATATATAGTTCTCAACATATATAGACATAGCTCATAGCATTTATCTCAATGATTCAGTTAATTGTATTTTAATTACTGATTTGCATGACTGTGAAGTCCTTAGAAGAACTCAGTATCTTAGTCATTTTTTTTTCTGAGCTCCTAACGCAGTTCCCAACACACAGTAGGTGGCAATAAATGCTTCTTCAATTAAAAAAAAGAATGAATAAATGAAAAAAATATTTTAAGACACTACTATACCACAAACAAATTTCTCATGCTATTACAAAATTCCACTCAAATGAACATTACTGCAAGTTCACTTTAAAGCCCTGAACTTTCTTGCTTAAACATTTCTGAACACAACTATAGCTAGAAATTGCCTTCAAATTTATTTTCTCTATATTGCTGGTATACAATCATTTGCCAACCTTTTCCTTTTAGGGCAGTCTTTCATGTAGTGGCCTATTTTTCCACATACACGGCAACATCGATCATTGGGAGCCAGTTCTCCATCTGTTAGTACTCTGGAATCAAAGAAGTACTCCTAGAGAGAAAATGAAATTTTACAAGAAAAAATCATTACAAAACTTTTTTTTTTGTTTTAGACAGAGTCTCACTATGTTGCCCTTGGTAGAGTGCCATAGCGCCACAGCTCACAACAACCTCAAACTCCTGGGCTCAAGCAATTCTCTTGCCTCAGCCTCCCAAGTAGCTGGGACTATAGGTGCCTGCCACAACGCATGCTATTTTTTTTTTTTTGTTGCAGTTGTCATTGTTGTTTAGCAGGCCCAGGCCAGGCTCGAATCCGCCAGCCTTGCTGTATGTGGCTGGCACCGTAACCACTGTGCTACAGGCACCAAGTCCATTATAAAACTTTTGAATCCATTTAAATATGAAAAGAGACCAAGATACAAATGTGGTTAAAAAAAAAGAAAAGGAAATAAATATCCACAAATAATTCACACTAATAGAAACCATAAGATTGAAAATTATGACAATAATACTGGTACTATTAACCACTTTATAACCATATTATATTACACAGAGATGCTACAGATGAGAAAAATCTCAATAAAATAGCCACTATTTTCATTCTTATTTTATAGATGAAGAAACTGAGGTTCAAAGAATTCAACCTATCTGCCTATAGGAAAAAAGAAGGTTACGTCTCTGATATCTGTCTGACTACAAAGCTCATTCCTTCTGCTATATTAGGTCATTTCTGGTAAGGAATTATTCTCTGCTAAAAAGAGTTTTACAAAAAAATTTATAAATATGGGACAGTGCCTATGGCTCAAAGGAGTAGGGTACCAGCCCCATATACGAGAGGTGGTGGGTTCAAACCTGGCTCTGGCCAAAAATTGTAAAAAAACAAACAAAAAAAATTTTTAGCTGGGCATTGTGGCAGGTGACTGTAGTCCCAGCTACTTGGGAGGCTGAGGCAAGAGATTGCCTAAGAGCTGGAGGTTGCTGTGAGCTGTGACAGCACAGCACGCTACCAAGGGCAACAAAGTGAGACTGTCTCTTAAAAAAAAATTATAAATAAAATAATCCTGCTGATGTGATTGTGTATGACTGTAGTCCCAACTACTTATAAGGCTGAGGTGGGAGGATCACTTGAGGCCTGAAGTATGAGGCAGGCTGTAGGGTACCACAATCACGCCTGTGAATAGCCACTGCACTCCAGCCTGGGCAACATAGTGGGACCTCATCTCTAAAATTTAAAAAAATTAAAAAAAATCAAGAAATCCTCTGGTTTATTTCAAATATGATTGAATTTGCATACAGATTTTTAGAACATGAAAGAATCTCTCTCGTCCCTTTCCCCAAACTACTAATTTACTTTTTGTCTCTATAGATTTGCCTGTACTAGACATTTAATATAAAGGGAATCATATAATAGATAGCCTTCTGGAACTGGCTTTTTTCACTTAGCATAGTATTTTCCAAGTTCATCCAGGCTGATGCATGTATCAGTACTTTATTCCTTTTTATAGCCAAGTAAATATTCCATTTACTTGACATACCACATTTTATTACCCATCAGTTGTTTAACATGAGGGTTGTTTTTGCTTTTTGGCTGTTTCTATTTATGAATAATGGTGATATGAATGTCTCCTTACAAATTTTCGTGTGAATGCATGTTTTCATTTCTCTTGGTATGGACCTAGTAGTGGAACTGCTCCATCTTTTTGACATTAAGTTATTAAGGATTATAGAAAACTTGTATTCATAAACTAAAAGTAGTACATTTCTATTTACTGAGGGCTCTAACTTAGTGCTCTATTAAAAAAGTCTGATGGCATGCAACATTGCTGGGTTCCTATTGAACATATGCATGCATACAGAAAAATAGGTGGAAATTCCCACAAGTGTCAGGTAAAGTCCTTTATCAATACATCATCATATATTTGCTTTTATTCGACTGTGCTTTTTACTTATTCTTATTTCAATTAACATGTTAGTAAAATTATTGTTAGTTTTTTCCTTTTTAGTTATTTGGTTCTTACACAGTGTTTGTTTTCTTTTGGAGACAAATTCTCAAGCTGTTGCCTTGGACAGAGTGCTATGGAACCATTGCTCACAGCAACCTCCAACTCTTGGGCTCAAGAGATTCTCTTGCCGCAGTTTTTCTATTATTAGCAGGTGTGGGGGGGTGTCTCACTTTTTTTGCTCAGGCTGGTCTCAAACTTGTGAGCTCAAGCTGGTCCACCTGCCTTGACCTCCCAGAGTGCTAGAATTACAGGCATGCACCACCATGCCCGCACCCAGCCCACAGTTTTTGTGTTATTTCAAATTTTACTGTTGTTTTATTTCTCTCCATTATAATTATCATCACCTAGAAAATCAATAATTATCTGAGAACTAGAGCTCCAAAGAAGAAAGATCTAGATTTCTATTTTTCTTAGCCCCCAAGAAAGAAGAGTCCTGAAACTGTACTGAATTAATTAAGTTCAAGGACATTCATTACACAATAGTAAACACATGGTTTTTCTTTCTCTTGAGATTTCTTCTCTTAGAACCTGTCTCTCTCTTTTTTTTATTTTTAGACAAGAGTTTCTCTTTGTCACCCTTGGTAGAGGGTGCCATAGTGTCACAGCCTATAGCAACCTCAAACTTTTAGGTTAAAATGATTCTCTTGCCTCAGCCTCCTGAGTAGCTGGGACTACAGGCACCCACCACAATACATCTCTAAAAACAGCTGGAGTTTTTTACTCTGGCTCAGGCTAGTCTTAAACTCCTGAGCTCACGCAATCCACCCGCCTTGGCCTCCCAGAGTGCTAGGACTACAGCTGTGAGCCACCATGAGTCCAGCCTTTCCTGTAAGTCTCTCTTGTTCTGAAACTGACACCTCCTTATAGTGTCTTTTACCATCAGAAAAGCAAGCAAAAATCAGGGTGACACCAAGAGCGAATGTGTGACAACATGCCATCCCATTCAGACAAAAGGAAACCTCTCAGTTCCATGCCATCTAATTCAGCTAACAAGGCTACACAAAAATTAGAGAATAAGTTTTATTTTAAATAATACAAGTATTTTATTAAATAATAAAGTATTTATTTGGTTTTATCGTCTCTGTGCATATTTTCATCAAGATTCCTAGCAATGCAAAATGGACAGTGAGCAGCATCTAAAATTCAACAATCCAACTCTTGAGTATTTACTCTCACTCACTCAATAAATGTTTATTTTATATATCTGATGCACAACACATGATGATATACCCTGGAGATATAAAGATGAACCTTGTGGACATGGATCCTATCCTCATGGAGCTCATAGTCTAGTGGGGGAGACCAAATCTTACAAATAGATTAAACAAATAAAATCCAACAAAAAAAAATCTCATCATAGATTATTAAGTGCAGTAAGGAAAAATATAGGGAGCTACAACCATCTCTTTCCCTATTCCTGACATAAACTTGGAAATAGGATTAGGGTCCTTGTGCTATAAAAAAAGTAAGTTTTTAAGAAAAAGATTCAGAATTTAAAAAATATAAACTTACAGCTTCTCTGCCAATGAGTGGATAAAAAGGGGTACCAAAAAGTTTCCTTCCATTGATAAATGCCTTCATGATGAAATTGGTCACTATTAAAGAAAGAAAAAAAACAATAAAGATGAAGACATAAGAGTGTGTCAGAGTTTTATAAGCAGGAAATCTCTATATTTAATACTTACTTTTTCTGGAAACTCCAGCACCAAGGTTATGATTCAAGTCAAAAGGATCTAGAAGAAAGTATATAGATTTTCAAATAAAGAATTTTGTTCACTGTACCATGAAATATACTTAGTAATCATAACTGGAGTTTAATAATATGTACACTAACTCAGACTATCCTACTCAGCAAATTATTCTTTTAAAATTATGGATTAAGAGCTGAAAATGATAAATGTCAAGAGGAAGAAAACCAGGCACAGTGCCATGCACCTGGCGGCCCACCTATTTGGGAGGCTGAGGACTGCTTGAGCCCAGGAGTTTGAGTCCAACCTGGGCAATATAGTGAGATCCCATCTCTAAACATAAAAAATTTTTTAAAAAACTTTAAATAAAATTAAGAGAGGAAAAATCTTCCAAATCAGAATGTATTCCAGTTTTGTCCTCAATTTCCTTAGCCAAATTTTTGTTTTGTGACTGAATATCAGCTTAAATGATTACCTTCAATTGCAATGCATTTGGATGTCCACTGCTTCTCAAAAGTTGTTAACAGCTTTTTCTGCCGAATGCTAATAACATACTCCTTAAAATCAAACTCTTCAGTATAGAAGCGAAGCAGTCCCAACCAAAGCTCTCCTAATGATTCTGTATTCTTTCCAAGTGAAGGTAAACGCTTTTTCTACAAATAAGTAGAAAAGAAACAACTATATGGTACCATCCAAAATATGAATAGCAAATCAAATTAAAATTATTAAATTGTGCAGATCCTAAAAAAAATTAGTGAGCATTCTTAACACAAAGACTACTTAAAAATTACCAGTTCTTCTGTTTTATCAAAGAAAAAAGCATTCCATCCATCAACCATTCTCTTTGGAATTTGTTTTCCATCAAAGATCTGCATAAAAAAAAAATGTTATTAGATTTTAAGTGATCCAACCCAAAGGCCCAAATACTCGTATCATTTTACAATATATCTATAAAAGACATACTGAAACACTTCTTCCAAAAATAACATGTCAGGATGGTATAATTTGATGACAAGTAATTAATAAAATGTTCTGAAAGACCAAAGTTGGAAGAAGATATCTTAGAAGCATCAGACTCCAAATGACATACTTGCTACTTGCTGTCATTTGATGTTACCTACTTGGCCTATCAAAACACAACCAGTTCAAAATTAATGAAGCAAAACTAAAAGAAAATGAAAATGGCAGTTTTATCAAAGGATGACAGGTGTACAAATACACACTAGATAGTACCTATTGCTTCTATCCCCATAGGAAAATAGCAGACCTATTTTGGTTCTAGTACATTTAATTATTTATCTATATCAGGCTGAAAAGCACAGACATTGATTTTTTTTTTTTTGAGACTTTGTAGCCCTTGGTAGAGTGCCATGGCGTCATAGCTCACAGCAACCTCAAACTCCTGGGCTTAAGCATTTTGTTGCCTCAGCCTCCCAAGTAACTGGGACTACAGGCGCCCACTACAACACCTGGCAATTTTGGAGATGAGGTCTCCCTCTGGCTCAGGCTGGTCCCAAAGCTATGAGCTCAGGCAATCCACCTGCCTTGGCCTCCCAAGTGCTGGGATTACAGGTGTGAGACATCACCTCGGACATTAATTTTTTAAATGGGACATCAGGTAGCTTTTCTTGACATCGTTATAAAGATTATAAATCTTGGCTCGGTGCCTGTGGCTCAAGTGGCTAAGGCGCCAGCCACATACACCTAAGGTGGCAGGTTCAAATCCAGCCCGGGCCCACCAAACAACAACGATGGCTGCAACCAAAAAATAGCCAGGCATTGTGGTGGGCGCCTGTGGTCCCAGCTACTTGGGAGGCAGAGGCAGGAGATTCGCTTGAGCCCAGGAATTGGAAGTTGCTGGAGCTATGATGCCATAGCACTCTACCCAGGGGGACAGTTTGAGAGGCTCTGTCTCAAAAAAAAAAAAAAAAAAA
>CAUYTI010147361.1:0-18277 GCA_963575145.1 Galago senegalensis
CCACGAAGGGAACAACAAACTGTGGTATATTTACACCATCGAATACTATGCAGCCATTAAGAAGGATGGAGAATTTACATACTTCATGTTAACATTGATGGAGCTGGAGAATGTTCTTCTGAGTAAAGCATCACGAGAATGGAGGAAAAAGTATCCAATGTACACACCCCTATTATGAGACTAATTTAAACCTTTTATATGAAAGCTATAACCAAATAACCTAAGAACATGCAGAGGGGGGAGGAAGAAAGGAGGGGGGAATGGGAAGAGGGAGGGGGTTTGGAGGGTTCACTTCTGAGATTTGTCTTATAGGGGTACAGGTGAATCTTTCTAAGAGTAGAATGTGAACGTTTTAAAGCTATAACTGAGAAAATGACATGAAGGCTGTGTTGACCAGTTTGATGGAAGTATTTCAGAATGAATGTGTAAACCCCACACTGTACCCCAGGAGTGCATCAATGTATATAGTTAACATTCAATAAAAAAAAAAAATCTATGACTTGAAAAGGAAAAAAAAAAAAAAAGAAATGTACTGGATCAAACACTTGCAGGACACTAGATGAAAGGAGCAAAAAATTCCAATGAGTATCTCTGTCCAGAACCTGTATCCCCAAACATCCCAGGATGAAGTCACTACATGGTCACCATGGATGACAACACATTGGTTATTGCCCTGGTTAATCATCTTTAAACTTACTATTATTTCTGCTAAGCTCATATAGTTGTTATCCAGGTCTGTTGTGCTCCAATTCTTACAAAAACTGAGGGTATTTTCACTGCAATCAATTTCTGCTTCCTAAATTTTGATTTGTAACCATGACCAAATGATTTAAAAACCCATTCTTTCATTCATTATTTTTTAACAGATTTGTAATCAAATGGAAGTCTGTGGTTTCTACACAGTTTTTCCCAGGGATGATACAGAACAAGAAAGTGAATCCAATAATTGGACAATTATTGGATAGACCTAAATTTTATGACATACAATTCAGTTTTACTTTTCATGATGTTTTAATTCTTTCTCTAGAATAAGTATGTTTTGGAGGATACATGTCTCCTGGAAGGTTCCCTTTCCAAATCTGGAGAGGCATTGTGTCCAATAATGCACTTTATAACTGCAGTTATTTATGATGACCAGGGTAAATACCAGCCTATCTTTAAATTTACAGCAATGCTGAATTTTGTGCGAGGTGTGTGTGAAATTTGGCTTCTTGGCTACAATTTACATTGAAGAGGTATATGTTGTATCATACATATAATACACAATAACTTATGAATCCTCATAAGAATAAAAGATATCTATGCATAGTTATGGTGATCTCTCACCACAGATATGATTAACACTCCTGATATACTCCCTATGTGTCACTGAGGCCTGACAATTGGACATTCCTTAGAGATCCCGATAAGCTTGTTTCTTAAATAAAGCTCAATGACTTATCCCATGCATGACTACAATATGTCTATGCTCTTGGCAGCTTAATTGGGCAGATCGCCTGAGCTCCTGTGTAAGATATAAGGCTGAGCAACAGAAGAACAACCTCAGCCCTGATGTCTCACCAGGTTTCTACTGAATTAGAAAGGGTAGTCAAAATTTGTGTCCCTAACCTACACTTCCAGCAGAGGAAGGAAGATCACTTGGAATATCAGTTCAACCGAAAGGTTGGATGTCATTGTGTACAAAGCTGAGATCATGAACAATCTTGCCTGGGGAACAAAGTAAGTGTCTCCTTCATGAAATTAATGAAAGAAATATAAAAATAAAGACAGAAAAAAATAAAGACAAACAGAAAAAAGCAAGATAGAAAGAAAAAGAAAATAAAGACATTTTGTTGTTTACAGTTTACAAGAGCAAAATTACAACTTGAGTCAAGAATTCACTCTGTGTTAGCTTAGTGATGCAAGAATCCAAAGTAACAAAGGTTGAGAGTTGTGTACAATCAGAAGTCTTGGCTAAAAGAGATTGGAGGGAAAAAAAAATTGGATGAGAGAAAAATTTTTCCAGTTGACTTGCAATTTATTGGGAAATTACCAAGTAGATCTCAGGTCAAAATTAAAAAAAATAATAATAATATCCCAGCATTGTGGCATTCACCTGGTAGTCCCAGCTAGTCAGAAGGCTGATAGAAATTGCCTAAGCCTAGTTGTTGGAGGTTACTGTGAAATATAGAAGCCACAGAAGTTTTTTGAGTATGATAAATAAAATAAGTTGCAGTATTTATACAAAAAAAAAAAAAAGTAAAAATGAGGAATGACTCCAATACAAATGGTTTCCTATATTTTATGATTGAGACAGAGTCTTGTTTTGTTGCCTTTGGTAGAGTACCCTGGTATCATATCTGAGAACAAACATCAAGCATTCTCAGGTGGCATGCCAGGACCCTGCATAACATCTGGCCATTTTTTATTCTTCAGATATAGGTATTTCACTAGTGCCAAGGCTTGTTCCAGCCAATCTGCAACAAATAATGGCTGAGCATTGAGGCTGTTGACTGTAGTTCAAGCTACTGGGGAGGCTGAGTCAAAAGAATTGCCTGAGCCCAGAAGAAGGCAGTTTCTATGAGCTGTGATGCCACAGCACTCCACCAAGTGTGACAAAGTTAAACTGTGTCTCAAATTCAAACAAACAAAAAAAGAACAAAGGGTGTCTTAAGTGTATCTATGAAGTTTTATCATCTGGAATTCAGCTTGAGTCTCAATACTGTACCAAATCTGAACTGTTCTGTTAGCCTACTCACTGGAATCTCACCTGTTAATGCAATCAATTACGCACAAATGGCAGTGCCATTTGTGGATAAAGGATTAATAAATATCCTGGATAAACCACTTGCAGGACACCAGCTGAAGTGAACAGAAAAGTCCAGTGACTATCTTTTACCAGAAGCCTGGAAGCCAAGACATTCCAGGATGAAGTCACTACATGGTCTACACGGATGATATCACAATGACCGTTGTCCTGGATGTGTACAATAGGAACTAAATAATGAAACATGATAAGGATAAAAGAGATTCATTCATAGATGTGGTGATCTCCCACCACAGAGTAAATGCAGTAAAACAGAAAGGAAAAGATTTATTGTGGTCCCTGGGTGGCAGAGGGAATAATAAGGCAGGATAATTTTATGTGTGGTTGGTTACTTAGGAGACAGCCAGTTGATCTGATGTGTTTGGGTTATCCAGAGATGTCTGGATCCTAGTCATAGACAGGGGATATTAGCCCAGATTTAAAAGTGCAACACAAGGGGGGGAGTGCAAAATCTGGATATTTTAGTCTGCATAAAAAAACTTGACTTGAGTAGATAATTCACTGTGTGCACAGTTTAGAGTGACTACAAAATTTTCAGATACCAAAGGGTCAGAGGTAAAAACTGAAGACATGACTAATAAGAGTTGTAGGGGAAAAAAAATCTGGATGAAAGAATACTTTCTTCAGTTGACATCTAATCTAGAAAAAAAATTTTCTACACTAGTTCTGTGATCAAAAGTAAAAATAATAGCCATGCATTTGGGGTACAACCTGTAGTCCCACCTAATCCAGAGGGTGAAAGAAGAAAATCACGTAAGCCAAAGAGTTGGAGATTATTGTGATCTGTATACATCAAAGGTATTACTGAGTGTGATCAATAAAGTAAGTCTCTGTCTCTATTTTAAAAAAAAGTAAAAATGAGGTGTAACTCCAATACAAATTGTTTTCTTTTTATTTATTATTATTATCATTTTAATTTTTAAAAATATATCTTCTTTATTAGTGCTAGTATGAATTTTTTTCTTAAATCATAACAGTGCACATTAATACTATCATGGGGTACAGTGTACTGTTTTATTATTATTAAGAAAGAGTCTTTTCTGTTACATTTGGTAGAGAAAACTGGCATTATACCTCACAGCAATCTTTAATTGTTCTCATGATGTGAACCTATTTTCTCAGATGGCATCCCAGTAGCCTGCAAAACATCTGGCCATGTTTTATTCTTCAGAGATGGGTATCTGTGACTAGTGCTGAGGCTGGTCTCCAATTCAAAGCTCAGATAATCCAACTGATCATCTCTCCCCAATTGGCAAAATGAGAGGCATGAAGAACAACTCCTGGCCATGAAAAATAGTTTGAAAAATTTGCCATTTTGATGTCTGAAGTGGGGGCTCAGAGTGAGGGTTGTAATTAAGACGATGGTCACAGACAATCTGAAAAAAAAAATAGCTGGGCATTGAGGTGGATGTCTGTAGTTCAAGCTACTGGGGAGACTGAGGAAAAAAAAGTCACCTGAGCCAAGAATAATGAGGTTTCTGTCAGCACAACACTCTAGTGAGAGTGACAAATTGAAAATCTGTCTCAGAAAACAAAACAGTAAAAAAAAACAAACAAAAACAAAGAGCATACCACTTAAGTGCCACTATGCAGTTTTTCCATCTGGAATGCAGCTTGAGTCTCACTGCTTTATACAATCTCAACTGCTGTGTCATCCTAGTGACTGGAATCTCAGCCATTAATATAATCAATAAGGCACAAATAGGAGACCACATCTTTGTCTCTGGATGAGCTAAGAATTAAAGAGCATACCACTTAAGTGTTCCTATGCAGTTTTACCATCTGGAGTGCAACTTGGCTCTCACTGCTTTACAAAATCTCAACTTTTGTGTAAGCTTGGTGACTGGAATCTCAGCTGTAAATGTAATCAATAATGCACAATGGGTGATCACTTCTCTATCTGTGGAGAGGTAAGAAATGTTCTGGATCAAATACTTGCAGGACACCATCTGAAGTTACCAGAAAAGTACAGTGAGTATCTTAGACCAGAAGCCTGGATGCCACATCATTCCAGGATGAAGTCAGTACATGGTCACCATGGATAACATAACAATGAGTGTTGTCCTTCATTACCATCTCTAAACTAAATCTTATTCTCGCTAAGCATTCATAGTTTCTGTCTGAGTTTATTGTTGGGTTCAAATAGTTACAAAGTGTGTGGTTCATATTTCCACACTCAATTGCTGCTTCCTAAATTTTGTTTTCTACTCGTGGTCAACGGATTCAATAACTCATCCTTTCCTATTCAAGTCACGGATTTGTAATCAAATGGAAGAGTGTGGTTTCTACCTTGAACTTCCCTGGGATATTATAGAACAAGAAATCAAGCCCAATGATCAACAATGAGTTGACATATCTTTATGGTATGTAAAACAAAACCAAGTTCTACTTTTCATGAATGTTTTATTTATTTCTCTAGAATATGCTTGTTACAGATGGTAGGTGTCTCAATCAAGATTCCCTCTTGAAATCTGGTGAGACACTGTGTACTGTAGTGTACTCCATACCTGTAGTTATTTACGATGATCACGTGAAATATCTGTCTATCTTTAATTTTGATCAATGCTGAATTTTGTGCTAGGAATGTTTTACATTTTGGTTTATTGGCCATAATGCCCCTGTAAGAGTTTTCTTTTCTTTTCTTTTTAAAATTTAAATCAGAGCAGTGTACATTAATACTATCATGGGGTATAGTGTACTGTTTCTGAATATAATTTGAAATAATTTATCCAATTGGTTAGTATAGTCTTCATGTCTTTTTTTTTTTTTAGAATACTTAAGAGAACTAAAAATAGACCTGCCATTTAATCCTATAATTTCTCTATTAGGTACATATCTAGAAGACCAAAAACCACACTAAAAAAGGTAAATGGTGTTCATGAAGCCTAATTCATAACTTCTAGGTCATGGAAGATGCCCAAGAGATCATCGATTCATGAATGGATAAATAAATTGTGGTATATGTACACCGTGGAATACTATGCAACAATTAAGAAACAAATGGAGATTTTACCTCCTTTGTGTTTATGTGCATGGACCTAGACAATATTCTTCTTTGCAAAGTATCCTAAGAATGGAATAAAAAGTATCCAATGTACTCAGCCATACTACAAAACTAATTTAAGGCTTTAATAGAAAAGCTATAACCCAATTTTAGCCCAGGAATGTGGGGAGACAGGAGTGGGAGAATATGGTAGGAGGAAGGGTAGGTGGAAAGATGGTGATTGGTGGGATCACACCTATGGGTCGTCCTATAAGGGTACATGTGAATCTCTCTAAATGTAGAATATAAATGTCTTAAAATAAGGAAGAGTTATTTTGGATCACATGTATAATACACAATAACTACTAAAACCTGATAAGGATATGAGAGATCAATGCAATGTTGTGGTGATCTTTCAGGATGGATATTTAAATAGTGCTGACATACTCCCTGTGTGTCATGGGGGGATGAGGATTGGATAATCTTCAAAGTTTCCAATAAGTTCATTTCCTTTGTAGAGCTCAATGACTTATCCTATGCATGACTACAATATTTCAATGCTCTGAACAGCCAAATTAGGCAGATTCACTAAACATTCGTGGTAGAGACAAGAATAAGCAACTGATAGACAACCTCAGCCTGGATCTCCCACTGGGTTTCTACTTAAATAGAAAGGGTAGTCAACGGTTGTATCCCTAACCTGTTGTTCCAGGTACTCTAGAAGTTGAGGCAGGAGGATTAATGCAATCCAAGTGTTAGATGTACTATATGGAAGGTTGAGATAATACATAATCTACCGTGGGAGCAGATTGAGAGGTGGTCTCATGAAAAATAATGAAGAAATCAATCAATAAAGCAAGCAAGAAAGAAAGACAGCTGTCTATCTGAATTTTCCAAGAGCTAAATTACATGGGTAGGTCAGTAGGCAGATGGAGTACAGGACTACATAAAGGAGATTTATGGTATTCCCAAGGGTGATGAAGGAACAATGAGTTAGGAAAAGTTCATTTTCTGTTGGTTTCTTAAGAGACGGCCAGTAGATCTGATGGGTATAGGTCATTCAGAAATGTCTGCTCCTTGGTCTTGGACTAATTGGGGCAAAGAATATTAGCCCAGATTGAAAAGTACAACCAAAGGAGTGGTGTGTAGAATCTGGATATTTTACTGTGCATTAAAAAAAAAAAAAACCTAACATGAGTCAAGAATTCACATTTTGGGCAGTTTTGAATGAATGACTACAAGGATCTAAGATACCTAAGGGACCTTGGGTAAAATCTGAAGATTTTGTTTTTTTTTTTATTTCTTGGCAATTTTTGGCCAGGGTTGCATTTGCACCCTCAATATCTGGCCTATGTGGGTGGCGCCTTACAGTTTTGAGCCACAGGCGCCACCCTGAAGTCTTGGGTAATATGGGTTGAAGGTAAAAATTTTCCCTATGAGAGAATAATTTCTCCAGCTGACATCTAATCTAGGGTAAAACTTTCAACACCAGATCTGTGGTCAAAGTTTAAAATAATAGCCAGGCATTGTAACATGCATCTGTTGTCCCAGGTTCTTGGGATGCTGAGAGAAGAAAACTGCCTAATCCTAGGAGTTGGAGGTTGCAGTGATCTGTACATGCCACAGAACTTTATTGAGTGGATAAATGAAGTAAATTTTTCTGTAGAGATAAGCACCTTATGCTCAGACATGGCAGTTTGCTACAATGTGCTCCTCCAGGAGATTGATTCTGAGAAAGATTTCTTTAAAGATTGAGCTTCTGCACCTGCCTATAGATGTGCAGGAATATGCAGATGAACTCTTTAGAAATTCTGGAGAATCAGCCGGGGTGTAGCTGGGAGCATGAATACAGGTCCTGAGTGTTGGGTTTTGTTCTCTGTTCTCTGTCTTCTTCCTTCATTAACATTATAATCTCTAGTTTTGGTTTGGGCCAGCAAGAACAGACAGCCAGTCTTCTTTGTTTTTACTCTAAACAAAATCAATTATATATGTGCTCCTCAGCTTCACACTAAATTTTAATATTAATGGTAGCTTCCTAACGTTACTTCACTTCTTTGTATCTGTGTTAAATTCTTACTGAATGTTTGAAAACATATAAGATAATCAGTAAAGTTAGGCCTGGTCACTGACCAGAGTGAGTCTCGACCTCCCTTCAAATCAATCATCCTGTCTGCAGTTTCTTTTCCCCGCGTCTCCGATCAGAGTCTCCAAGAACAATTTCATTTTTCTCTCTTATAGGCAAAAAGGCCTGTGTCTTTACCTCTGCCGATTCAGAGAGTGAGCAGTATTAAAATTACAAACTAAGAGAGTCTATGTCAGAACCCCATGGCCTTTTCCCTGGTATGCAACATGTAATATTCCTTTGCCTTGAAGTTGGCCAGGCATGTACACGCATCATTGGTATGTCTCAGGGACCTGAGGCTTGTGTTTGTACAAGATTAGTTACTGCTTTCTTATGGCTTTAGGCTTAATATAACAGGTAATTAAGCAAGCTTCTCCCCCACAGTAGTTATTTAAATTTATCAATAAGTGGGTTAATAAGTTGAGAATGTGCTTCATTGTGATTACTATTTGAGAATAGATTAGTTAGAGGAGTATGCATCACTTGATCAGTAGACTAGAAAGCAACATGGAAAGGATAATTTGTTTATTATAATATGTTAGTGAAGAAATGGTATAGTTATTGATAAAATGTATGTAAATGCAGCATGGGCTATATCAGCTGGGAAGAAATAAAGAAGTTTGCTATATGCCATCTAAATCCTGTAGACCTCTTTATTCTATACAATTTCAATAGAAAACCTATACTCTGCATCACTTAAAAAACACACACAACAATTGGTGTAGTCAGCAAGATTAGTGAGCAGGATCAGCATCTTGAGGACAACAGGGCCCACTTCTTCAGGATTGTCTCATGCTTGACAGGTGCGCACCTAGGGTAGGCCATGGAATTTGAAAGTAGGAGGTTCCGGCTATGCAGTGAGTATGCAGGACTCCTAGCATGTACAAATATTTAATAAGAACAATGGGTAATTATCAATCCTTAGAAGAACAATATATTTCTTTTTTGAAAACCTCATGTACTTCAAGTATTACTGTCAAAATTGGGCTTCTGTGAGAATTGTTTCAGGTGGTTTCTAAACATTGTTATTGATTTACTCCTAAAAGAAAGAACAAATTTAATTACAAAGTATGGAAAAATGTTAATAGGGCACTCAAAAGAGGCAATTTATGATGCACCTATGAAAATCCCTGAAAATGATTGTTCTTCTAGGGACTGTGAAGAGGACTCTAAGAAAGGCAGAATTCTGATAAAGATCTCAATGACTTTGAGAGTGTGTTACTAGCAGCTCAAACGCTGAAGATATAGAAGAGTTAAGAAAAATGCTGAAAGAAGGATTACACAATGTAGAAAAAAGGGCTCAGGCCATAGAAAAGGAAGATTGTAAGGATGGGGGTTGCATTACTGGGCCCCCTTGTTACAGTTCTCCTCATAGTGCTCCTCCCAAAACTCTTATACTGCCTGCAACTACACATAAACAGCCTTTTAAGTGGCAGTATGGTACCTGGCCTCCCACTGTGCCTCTTAGTTTATACCCACTTTGGCCTGATCTAATATATTACTAAAATCCATTTTCCAGTTGACTCTTTTATTTTTAATCTTCTCCATCATGCCCTGGAAGCCACTTCTACTTTGCCCTTTGCACCCCCATTGGCACCAAAGAATGCTATGACCTTTCCTGTATTGTGAGAAGAAAGACATGTAAGAGTATGTATTTCTCATATCCAAATAGATATTAAATTTCTTAAAACTATGAAAGATCCAGTGTATGCTTATAGTCCTAATGCTCCATATGTTATAGGGTTTCGGAACTCTTACTGCAAAAACTATTTATCCTGCAGGATAGGGAAATCTTAGCATGTACCAGCCCAGGACAGTTTCTTCAATTTAGGACTTGGTGGATAGAGGAATCAAAAATTGAGGACTGACATAATAAAGGTTGAGGATCTGCCCATTGGTACTTTTGACCATAAGATTTTTGACCATAAATTAACCATAAGAGGAGAATTTGAGGCTGAGTACAACAAATTTTATATACCCCGAATCTATTAAGACAAGTAAAAGATGTGTGCTTTAGAGCAATTTTAGCATGGCAACATCTTGATGAGAAAGGAAAGATTAAGCAGTTTTTCACTAAAATATTACAAGAAAATAATGTAATTCTTTTTCAGAGTTCATTGCTCATTTGCAAATGGCATTTGAACAGTCCATTCCAGAAGAGTCTTGTAAAAAGGTTCTTTTACAGAGTGGCATTTGAAAACATAAACTTTGATTATAAAAGAGCTCTAGTAGGTCTTAAAAATCAGGAAGATGTTACCATTGAACAATATATTTTTGCTTGCAGAGAAGTAGGATCTGCTAATTTTTCAAGCTAATTTACAAGCTACTGCTATTGCCCCTGTTCTTGTAAACTAATGTGGGGAATGCAAAATGTTTTACTTGTGGAAAACCTGGTCATGTCAGAAAAGAATATAGGAAGGGAAAAACCAAAACTAAACCATACAGTATAGCCAATAATGTGGCAAATGAAAACATTGGACCAATGAGTTCTGCTCTGTGAAGAACAAAGATGGCAATATTCTCCCTCCTCATGGAGAACAAGGAAATAAAAATAATCCCAGATCCAGGGAACTAGGCAGTGTGCCTAGCTGGAGGCCTGCAATCAAAGAACATGACCCTCCCTCAGTAATGACTTCTCCTGAACAACAATTTAATTTAAAATACCAGGAGACAAATTCAGACAATTTGGAAATCAAACCACAGATTAAAATTCATGTTTAAGATTTATTTCATCCAACTCAAGGAAGTGCAGCATTGTATCTACCTTTATTAATAGGTGTTAATTTACATAGTGGGGAATCAGGTAAAAAACTACCCATTGGAGTTGATGGCCCCATTTCTGAGGGAACAAATGGCTTAATTCTAGGAAGAAGGAGTCTTGTGATGGAAAGACTATCAGTACATTCAGAAGTAATTGATGAAGATTATAAATGAGAAATTTGGTAATAGTTTCAGCCACAAAACATGTCCAATTAATTGCAGGACAGTGTGTGACTCAAACATTAATTTTACCTTATCATAAAACAAAGTAACTTTGGTGATGCTAGAAGGCTTTGGAAACATGGAAAAGTCTTTGGTCATATTTCTTAAGTGACTCTCATCCCCTAAGTGATGTCAATTTTAACCATAGTGTCCAGATATATTCACGATATGGTAAAACTGCTCAAAACACTATTCCACAGAAAATCCAAATTAGAGCAGATTCACTTCATATTCTCAATGGTTTTCAAAAATTATTAGGAGATATTGGATTAGATGATATTTAGGAATTCTAATGAATGCTCTTAAAAATTTATTTCCTACAGTAGAAGGATATTCTATTTTGAACAACCCTAGGAAACTTACACCAGGAGTTGAAAAAGATTTATAATGGATGCAGAGCATATTGAAGATGCTTAGTTAAACTGAATTTCTGAAAGCAATGATTTTCATATTCATGTATTTCCACCAATACAGTGTCCCACTGGATTAATTTTCCAAGAAACATCATCTATAAAGTGGTGTTTTGCACCTAATAAAGCTTCTAAAAAGATGGAATCATATGTCCAGAAGATGGCATATGAAATCTTAAAAGGAAGACAGCATTTAAAACAATTATTTGGAAAAGAACCAGAAAAAATTGTAGTTTGGTTAAATAATAATAAAATTTCTGATTTACTGATGTGAAACACTGAATGGCAAATTTCTTTATCAGATCATATTGGAATTATAGATAAATATGTTCCACAGGATAAAAAAACTCAATTTCTTAAAAATACTTCATGGATTCTACCTAAAGTTGAAAAGTTGGAACATATTGAAAATGCTGAGTCATTTTAAACAGATGCTAATAAAATGAGAGTAGCTGAATTTTTAGGTTTAAATTCCCATAAGGTGCAACAATCCCCTTATAAGTCTGCAAAAAAAGCAGAATTATTTGCTATGATCTTACTGAGGTGAGAAAAGTAAAAAGCAGTTCAAGAGAGTCTGTCCTGGCCATCCTGTGTAGGCCTCAGCCAAGCCACAGGCATTTCCATTGTCTGTGTGTTTCTCCTGACATACTTGGGGCCTAGATGGTAATCTACAATATTATGTCTCACTCTTTATTTTATGACCCTCACTCTCTGTCTTATGACCCTCACATGCACTCCCACCCTGAAAAGTGTATAAAATAGAGGCATGGGATTGAGTCAGGGGGCTCTGTTTTGGGAAACATGCTCATGTTCCAAGTACCCCCAGCCAAATAAACCCTCTTCCTCTAATCAACTGGTGCCTGGAGTCTTCTGTCTGTGTTGGTTTCCTGCTACATTTCTTGGTTCCCTGACTGAGAAGTGAGGTTTGGTGGAAAAACCACCCAGCCAGATTCTTTGGACAAGGTTCTGCCCGCCCCGCAGATCACCCCTGTGGGGAACTCCAGTTGGTTTGGCGACTCGGTCCTCAGAGCGCTCCTGGGACAAATTCTCCCAGAGGAACCATTTCACTGAGGCTGACCTGGTGAGGTCCCTGCAGCATATCACTGTGGAGGCTGAGCACCAGAGAGGAACTGGCAACAGGTGGTGCTAGGACATCCAGAGTAAGGTGGGATCCTTTTAAGGCCCATTACATTTTTAGTGGAAGAGGGAGTCTGATCAACCCCTGACATTAATTTGCCCAGCAGTGGAAGATGTGAGAGTTTGATGTGAACATGTGTCTCAGGAGGAAGACCTTGAGCAAAAATGGGGAACAAGCAAGAGAAATCCACCCCATTAGGTACTATGTTGAAAAACTTTAAGAAGGGTTTTTTAGGTGACTATTGGGTAACTATGGGGTAACTATGGGGTTTTTAGGTGACTATTGGGTAACTATGTCACCAAGAAAGCTAAAGAGTCTTTGTGAGCAAGAATGGCCCTCCTTTGGAATTGGATGACTATCAGAGGGAAGTTTAGAGAAATCCCTAGTGTCTGAGGTATGGCACAGAGTTATTGGTAAGGAGGATCACTATGAGCAGTTTCCATACATAAAGTCCTGGCTACAACTAGCAGTGAACCCACCACCTTGGTTGAGAGGGCAGGTTGTGACAGTGCTATTGGCACAGAGACAGGAAGGGAGAGTGCTTTCCACCTGACCTAGAGCAGTGATGCTGAAGATACTGGCAGATCTGGTATAGGAGGACCCCCTAGGTGAAGTTTCACCACCCCCATACAGGAAAACTGGGGGTGCTACCACACCTGAGGAGCCAATTCCTCGTCAAAAGCAGACTGAGTCACAGCCAGCCCAACCAGGTACCCTTCAAGGAAAGAAAGGAAAAGTCCCAGAAGGTCTACCTCCCTTAGCAACTTGACTAAGGCCTAAACTGGGGTTCCAGATACCGCTCAGGGAAACTAGACACACAGGAGTGGATGAGGACGGGCACATGGTTGAAAAAAGTGTAATGGTATATCAGCCATTTACAACCATGTACTTACTAAATTGAAAGCATCATACTCCTTCCTGCACAGAGAAGCCTCAGGCTCTGGTCAATTTAATGCAGATCATTTTCCAGACTCATAACCCTACTTGGGCAGATTGTCACCAGCTGCTCATGACTCTCTTTAACACAGATGAGAGACTCAGGCTGCCTCTACCTGGTTAGGGGAGAATGCCTTGATTGGGTTCCAAAACCTTCAGGAGTATGTCCGGATTCAGTTCCCTGAAGAGGACCCCCAGTGGGACCCAAATGTGGCAGAGGACAGGGCACACCTATTCCGATACCAAGAGGCATTGCTACAGGGGCCGAGGAAGGGGACACAGAAATCTACCAGTTGGCTCAAGTAAATGAGGTCCTCCAAGGAAAGACTGAGAGCCCAAGCCATTTCTATGAAAGGTTATGTGAAGCATTTCGGATGAACACTCCCTTTAACCCAGAGAACCCTGAGAATCAGAGGATGGTTAATATGGCCCTAGTTAGCCAAAGCACTGAGGATATGCAGCGAAAACTGCAGAAACAGGAGGGGTTTGCAGGTATGAACACCTCACAACTCCTTGAAATAGCACAAAAAGTTTTTGTGAATCAGGAAGCAGTAAGCTGTAAGGAAGAGGACAGGTGCATGAAGCAAAGGGCCAATCTCATAGCTGTGGCTCTGAAAGGCAAGGGGGGAGGTACCCCTTCCTTTCAAAGAGGACAGGGTCAAGAAGTATGAGGGAGTAGGGCACCTAGGCTAAAAGGCCACCTCTTGTGAAAGGATCAGTGTACAATTTGCTGAAAAACAGGGCATTGGAAGAATGTGTGTTCCCAGAGGCAACATATGGAGAAACTTGGGAGAGAGGCCACATAATGAGAAGAGCAGGGAGCCCTCTATAACTTGGTGGGAGAGGTCATGCTAGACTGAAGGGGACTGGACTCAGCCGCCGCCGAGGATTCTATGGTCCGAGTAAAGATTGGCGGCAAGGACATTGACATTCTTATTAATACTGGGGCTGAACACTCAGTGGTCACCCATCCAGTAGCCCCTCTTTCAGACCATAAGACTGACATTGTAGGAGCAACCAAAGATACTACTGAACAAACCTTTTGTCTCCCTCAGAAGTGTTCCATAGGAAGCCATGAGGTAACTCATCAGTTTCTCTACATGCCTGATTGTTCCTTGCCTCTCCTGGGTAGGGACCTCCTAGGAAAAATAAGAGCCACAAACTCTTTCTCTGATCAAGGAACTATGCAGCTACAGTTGCCCAATCCAGGTCTTTTATTAGCCCTAACTATTCCTCAGAAGGAGGAGTGGAGGTTGTATATGACTGAATCAGGGAAAGAATTGAGGTCTGAAGTGGCCCAGCGGTGGCCACATGTCTGGGCAGAAGACAACTTCCAAGGGTTTGCAGTAAACCAGTCACTGGTAATAATAGAGGTAAAGCCAGGAGCAAGACCAGTGAGACAAGGACAGTATCGAGTGCCCAGGGAAGCCCTGAAAGGAATCTAGGTGCACCTCCAGAGTCTTGAGCAGTTTGGCATAATCATACGATGCCAATCTCCCTGGAAAACTCTCTTACTTCCTGTGCAGAAGCCTGGCACAAAGAACTATAGGCTGGTACAGGACTTGAGGCTTGTTAATCAGGCAACTGTGACACTACATTGTAGGAGATAAGCCTCCTTTGCTCAAGACATGGCAGGGTAGGGTGTCCCAGGAGTGCTCCTTCAGGAGACTTGTTTCTGTGAAATATTTCCTTGTGGCTTGAGCTTCTGCACTTGCCTATAGAAAAGCAAGAATGTAGAGTGTCTCACCCTAGGGGGTATTGAGTGATAGCCTGAGAGATAGCCGAGGTGAACTGGAGGATGGACAGACCAGTTTTGGAGCATTGGGTTCTATTCTCTGTCTTCCTCCATTCATTAGCATTATAATGTGTAATTTAACTTTGGGCTAGCAAGGACAGACAGCCAGACTCCCTCATGTTTTTACTCTAAACAAAATCTATTGGATATGTGTTCCTCAGCCTTCACACTAGATTGTAATCTTAAATGGTTGCTTCCTAATGTTACTTGACTTCTTTGCATATGTGTTAAATTCTTACTGAATGTTGGAAAGTATATAAGGTAATCAGTAAAGTTTAGCTGGGCCGCTGACCAGAGCGAGTCATGGTCTCCCTCGAAAAACTCATTCCATCTGCAGTTCTTTCCCCTGTGTCTCTGATCAGAGCTCAAAAGAACATAACATGGAGACTACATCACTCAGTGCCAAATCCATACACTCTACTGAATTTACTACCAGTGGGAGTTAAATGGTTTACTTGCCTTGACTTAAAGGATGCCTTTTTCAAAATAAGGCTGGCTCTGGAGAGCCAAAAGCTGTTTGCCTTCCAGTGGGGGAGGCCAGACACAGGACTTGCAATCCAGTACACATGGACCAGACTACCACAGGGGTTCAAAAACTCCCCCACAATTTTTTGGGGAAGCTCTGGCTCATGATCTCTAGAAGTTCACAGCCAAGCAACTAGGGTGCATGTTGCTTCAGTATGTTGATGATCTCCTCCTGGGACACCCTACCCTGGAGGGCAGGGCCCGAGTCACAGACTGCCTATTGCGACATCTAGAGGTATGTGGCCACAAAATGTCTAAAGGAACCCAGATTTGACAGAGGCAAGTATGCTATTTAGGATTTATTATCCAGCAGGAGGAAAGGATTCTAGGCACGGAGAAGCGGCAGGTCATTAGCTGCCTCCCCACCCCCACAAGCCAGAGGCAAGTTTGAGAATTCCTAGACACAGTCGGTTTCTGTTGTCTCTGGATCCCCAACTTTGCTGTTGTGGCTAAGCCCTTGTATTAGGCAACTAAAGGAGAGGAAAGAAAGCCTTTAGAGTGGGGAAGAGAGGAAGAACAGGTTTCTCTCAGTTAAAAATGATGCTAATCACTGCACCAGCACTGGGACTTCCAGACCTGGCCAAGCCCTTCATTTTGTATGTCTCAGAAAGAGATAAGACAGCTGTGGGTGTGTTAACCCAGTTGGTTGGGTCCTGGCCAAGGCCTGTAGCCTATCTCTCTCAACAGCTGGATGGAGTGGCAAAAGGATGGCCACCCTGCTTATGTGCTCTAGCCTCTAATGCTCTCCTTGTGTAAGAAGCTGATAAGCTAACTCTAGGTCAGGATCTCAAGGTAAAAGTACCCAACTGTGTAGTCACTTTGATGAACACAAAGAGTTATTTCTGGCTTTCTAATGTAAGACTAACTAAAGTACCAAAACTTGATGTGTGGCAATCCATGCATAACGGTGGGAGTATGCAACACCTTGAACCCAGCCATGCTCCCTCCAGCCAGTGAAAGACAGACTGAGCATGCTTGTGTAGAAATTATAGACAATATGTACTCTAGCAGACCTGACTTGCATGGCCAGCCTTGGACAGATGCAGACTGAGACTTGTATGTTGATGGAAACAGTTATGTGACAGCACAAGGTGAGCAGCAGGTCGGGTATGCAGTGGTCACCTTAACAGAGACTGTAGAAGCTAAGCCCCTACCCCAAGGACTTCAGCTCAGAAGGCCAAGTTAATTGCCTTGACCCGAGCCCTAGAGATAAGCCAAAGAAAGTGTAAATATTTACATTGACTCTAAATATGCCCTTTTTACTCTACAAGTGCATGGGGCATTATAAAAGGAGAGGGACTTTTAAACACAGGAGGAAAGGACACTAAGTATCAGCAAGAGAAACTTCAGTTGCTAGAGGCAGTATGGAAACCCCAGAAAGTGGCAGTGATGTATTGTCATAGACATCAAGGTATGTTTCCACCACCACTAAGGGGAATACCAGAGCTGATATTGAGGCCAAGAGGGCTGCCTCCCAGCTGTATAAGGCATCACAAGTGGCTCCTCTCATCCCATGGGTTCCAGAACTCACCCCTGTCTACTATTGGGAAGAGAAGGAATGGTTGGCAGCAGAGGGGAGCGATGAAGTGAAGGTAGGATGGATAAAGATGCCTGATGGACGAGTAGCAGTCCCCCCGCTTCTAGGAGCCACAGTGGTAATAGTGATACATGAGAGCACCCATCTGGGACAGGAGTCTCTGGTGAAGCTGCAGGGTCGGTACTTCTACATCTCTCACCTGGCAACCCTGGCCAAAAACGTCAGTCAGCTATGTGTCACTTGCAGCCAGTTCAATGTCCACCAAGGACCAACGGTACCACCAGGAATCTAGTCATATGGAGCAATACCCTTCGAGGATTTTCAGGTAGACTTCACTGATATGCCCAGATGTAAAGGGAACAAGTACTTGCTGGTGATGGTGTGCACCTACTCCGGATGGGTAAAAGCGTATCCTACCTGCACCGAGAAGGCACAAGAAATCACTCGGGCACTCTTAAGAGACATTATACCACAGATTGTGCTCCTGCTACAAATTGGGTCAGATGTTGCGTTGAGGTTTCACGAGAGACAGACAGCGTGACTACAGGTGCAGTCTCACATCTGGAATTATTATAGTGAAGGATAGAGACTACCTCTGTGGTGGAAGTAGCAAAGCTTTATTATTCAAGACCACCTCTTATAGTTGGCTGGTCACGTACACACTATTAATTAACAAGCAAAGCATTCATACTATTTTCTTAAGTTAGTTCAACCTTCAAAAAGACACAAAGTTTGAAATATAGAGACAGCTACAAAAAGGAGTTTGTCCGAAGACTTGAAATTACCAAGAGGGGAGTAAAACCTTTGAGGTTACACTATACACTCATTATAGAAAGCAGATTTATGGCTTCTGTCTCTGAAACCTGGGGGCCTACGCAGTTTTACGATACGAGTTCACTTATCAACCCCTAGGCTGTGTCTCTGCAGAAAGGTTTTTAACCCTTTCTTTGCAGGCTTAACAGCAACATGGCCAGAGTCACTGGAGATGGGTTTTTATGCCCTAATCCCCAGGCCCTGTTCCATGCTGACCAGGGATACCGGGT
>CAUYTI010147369.1:0-13806 GCA_963575145.1 Galago senegalensis
CACACACACACACACACGCACACGTATATATCTCCCTAAAACTGTGTTTTTCAACCTTTTTTATCTCATGACACACTTGAACCTATTGTTAAATTCCCATGGCATACTTAAATTATATTGACCCACAAAAAAAAAAAAAAAAGAAAGAAAGAAAGAAAGAAAGAAAGAAAGAAAGAAAAGAAAAAAAATAATTTTGGGTGACGCCTGTGGCTCAAAAGTGTGGGGCGCTGGTCCTATATGCCGGAGGTGTTAGGTTCAAACCCAGCCCAGGCCAAAAACTGCAAAAAAAAAAAAAAAAAAAAAAGAGTTAAAAATAAAAAAGAATATATATATTATATAGTAATAAAGTAAAGTAAGGTAAAAAATATATTTTATAAAGTAAAAATATAAAAGTAATATATATATATAATGTATATTACTGTGCTTTGAACTTGTTTTGAAAACAATTTAACTTTTTTGTGGCACACCTAAGATCCTCTCATGGCACACCAGTGTGCCACAGCACCCTGGTTGAAAATCATTGTGCTGGAGCAACCACTGTAAAATAAAAAAAAATACGAAAATAGTTTAAATGTCATCTATATACATAAAACGTGCTCATCCACCCAAAGAGATAAAACAGAGCAACAAAAGACAGCACAAACAAAATATAAAACATAAAACAGCAGATACAATGATATAAAGAATTTCATTAAATGTAAATGATATAAACAGCAATCAAAACAGAGGTGTTATAGGATTGAATAAAAAATAAAAGAGGATCAAATATATATTTTCTACAGGAAATCCCCTTATAGTATAGAGATGTAAATAAGTTAAAAGTAAAAAGACGTACAAATATATACCAGGCACACAGTAGTCTAAAGAAAGCTGATGTGGCTATATTAACATGAGATGAGATGGTGAAGAACCATGAATTTTACCACAGATAATTAGGTACATTCTCCTTTCTCAACAAGGAGAATTGATAATATACAGGAAAACACAGGGTGCCCCCCAAAGTGCCCCTAAACTCACCACATGCAGGGAAAATGAGAAATGGTAGCTGAACGTACCTTTATTTACCAAATATTCATCATAAAGTTGTACAATGAGGTGGTGGCCAAGCACAAAGAGAATATTTTGTAAATATTTTGTGAAACACTGTAGGCAATTCTCAAAAAACTTACCATTACTAACTGTCTGAGCACCTAATCAGGGCGCTACAAAATAAATGAAGGAAATACTGAAAACACTAAAGTTAGAAATCAACAGTTCCACAATTATTGTTGGAAATTTTGACACTTCCCTCTTAGTAATTAATAAGCACACAGCAAATTAGGAAAGACATAGAAAATTAAGCCAGTGTTATCAATGAGTTGAATTAGATTGACATTCATCCAACATGTTTTCTAATGACAGCAAAAAACATTTGATTGCACACAAGATATGAATTGTGATAAATCATATTCTGGCCCCCAAAACAAACCCTAATGATTTTAAAAAACTAGAAAAAAACCCTAATGATTTTTAAAAACTATACAAAACTTTTTCTCATTTTTCTAACATTTGTATGTATTTGATTGTGATTAATTTTCTAGTGCAATACATTAAAGTCGACTTAAATTAATTCATTTCTACTCTTCTTACTATTGAATTTTGAGTTATAGTTAAAAATACTTTTATATATTCAGGTAATAAAGAAATTCAATATGAGGTATGGATCTACTGTTACTTTTCTCTAGAAAGTTATCCAAACATTTTAATAACTGTCACTATTTACTCCAGTGGTTTGAAATGTGAAGATGTCACATTTCAGATGTCATGTAAGAATTTCTAGAGTTTTGCTTCTAAATTCTAGATTTTCTATTTTTTTCACCAATGTATCTTTTTTCTTTTTCTCTGTATCTACCAGCACCAACTGCTTTCATGTTCAAAATTCTGTAAAATGTTTATTTACTGCTTAGCAGATCTGTTCAATTTTCATGGTTTTTCTAACATTTTAAAATACTTTGCTTGCTAGTGAATGATAGAATCAACATGTCTCTAGAAATAAATAAACATGCCTCATTAAATACATTTCTTTTTAATTTGGAGAAAAATGACAGCTTTATCATATTTACTCATTATATCAAAGAAAATGATCTTTCTTTTTGTTCAAGTTTCATGTTGTGTCTTTCAATAAAGAATGCTTCAAAATTTTCTTCATAAAAGTTTAGCAAACTGCTCACTATTCCTCAGTATTACATTTTTTATATCAGTTTTAAATAGGATTTAATCTTGATATTAAATATTGATTGCTCATGTGAATGTTATTAATTTTTGTTAAGTTAATTTTATATTCTGGTATCCAGTTGAATTCTTTATTTAATCATTAATATCATTTGTAAATATTTTATTTTATTTCATTTCTCCTTTCCACATATTAATGTCTCTAATTATTTAACTTTAATCTAATTGCATTGTTTAATACTTCCAATAAAATATAAATAGTAATAGAAATAGATGAATTTTTAAAAATTTTTCTTGACCTTAGTAGAAAAGGCCTTGAATATTTCATAATAGCTAAAATAAATGCCACATTCTTTTTAATGACTACTGAGCATTCCATGATATGTAAGTATAATATACTTTATTTAATCACCCGTATACTGACAAAAATTTAAGTAATTTTAATTTTTAGCTGTAAGGGAAACTGCTGAAAGGACAGGTTTGTTCAAAAGCTTCTACAAATTTTATGAATATATATGTAGAAATAATACCTGAGCTGTTGGATCAAGCAATGTCTCTAATTTTGACAGATATTTTTAGATTTATCTCAATATAAATTTGTACTTTTTCAAGTAATGCATATAATTTCTTGTTTCTTTTATCCTTGCCTATATATTGTATTATCCAATATTTTTTGTTTGCCTAACTGATAGTTAAATTAATATTTTGGTGTAAGTTTATTTTCCAACAAATAAGAAATGTACAAGAAATAAAATATACAACAAAAGATAGCATGGAATTCATGCTGTGAATGTATAGTTGGCATTCTTCTTAAATAAAATCTATGCTTATTTATATAGGAAAACACTATATTTATTACATAAATCGTGTCTTTTTCAAAATCTTGCCAGTGTTCCTTGACAATTTTAAATATAACTGTTTTACTTTTCTTTTGGTGATTTTAGCATGTACAACATGCTTTCTTTTTATTGTTATTATTAGAAAATTTGTTGTGTTCCTGGCTAGGTTTTATGACATAAGGAGAAAGCCTTCTAAAAATCCAAGTTTATGAAAAACACTGACTCAAGTGTTTCCTCCAGGATTTCTTATGATTTATTTTTTACTCATAACCATTTTATCTATTTGGAATGTAATTTAGTGAAAAATGTGATGTCATATTTATATTTTGTGTAGATTTTCATGAAATTTTTTGAAAGATATCATTGTCTTTCTATATTTTTCATTCAACTAAACAGTGTTATAATCATCTGTGCCAGGAAAAAAACAAAGCAATAACTAATCCTGTTCTATTACTTACTGTGTGTCATCCACTCTAATGGCTTGAGATCACTATGAGGAAAGCTCTGTCATTTTCCTATTTAACAAATAATGACAGTAAAGAGCAGAGTGGTTATGTGATGTGCCCAAATTCATATAAGCAGTAGGGATGGAATGAAATGCAAATTTTCAGGCAGTCAAAGCCTGAATTCCGTGTGTGTGTTTTAATCAGAACAAGATATTCACTAGAAGAATTTCCCTGTGAATTTGCTAGTAAAATATTTTTCCCTTGCCATTTGGAAAGGACCATTAACTTTGGAAACTCTGTGTTCTATCGATTTCACCCGTGATCTGTAGCTGTGCAATTGTCTTATAGAGACTATCTGTTCCCTGTTTAACACTAAATTTAGAAGCTCTTTCACATATTTCATCAGGTCTGGTTTTATGGTCATTGTACCTGTCCAGGAATACAGGGCTCCCAAGCCCAGAAGAGTTCCACACTCTGTCTAATGCTCTGCTAACACGTTCTTTAAACTCTTCACAATTTTCAGTATGTGATCTCACATTTTCATCTTGCACTGAATGCCATGAAGTATGTAACTGGCCCCGCATATAAGGTTTCATGGATGCTCCTGACTCTGTTTCATTAATGCTGGAAATCCCATTTTTCCCTTTTCTTGTTTCTTCAGATGATTACAAAGATAATAGGGGAAAATGGTATTCTATATGGCTGTTTTAAGTCAAAGTCAAAAGGCTTAAATGGTTTTCCTAAAGGCACAAAATCAGAAGTGAGAATTTAACCCAGAACTGGTTTATTCAGGAAGCTTTGCTCTTTCCACTTTACTGTGATTCTTTCCTAAGAATAGAAACCTTGCAGAATAAAAATAATGGCTCTTTAGAGAGTAGCCCATCAAAAATAGTATATAAAGTGAAGTCATGATTTGGGGCTCTGTGATAGACAATGCACACAGCTGTCTATTCAATCCTATCACATCAAAATGCTGAAAAAATTAAAATAAAAAAATAAATCACTCAGTTTGAAAGATAGGTAGGCAAATCCTCCTGTTTGACAAAAAGAACGAATTCTTTTAAGTGCCAGCTGATGTCGCCCTGGTACAGGTGTTCTCAGACTGCATTTGAGCCCAGGAAATGAGTTTGGAGTCCTGATGTTGGGACCAGAGTTTCCATGGTGGGCTCTCTGATATGGGGAGACTACATCCCAGATGTAGAACATGGAGCTTCAAAAGGCTCTTCAGTTCTCTTAGGATGGAAAATTTTCAACTCCTTGCTAGGAAAATGGTGAGAAATCTTGACTTCTCAAGATTTCATAAAATGACATCAATAAAGAAGAGCCTGGAACCTCAAGCATTTCTCCCTTAAGGTTTATAGTTCAAATTTAGAATGACTTTATTATGCATGAATCCCCAAGCCTCAAAATTAAATGAAATCTGAGCCTGGATCATTAAAACCTGTAAAGGCTTGAGTAGGAACAAACATCAAACTGCTTTATAATGAACTATTCATACACCAAGCCTTGGAAGACTCTGAAGAACAGTCAAAGTCCAGTGAAGATAAACTTCCAAAAAAAATAAAATTATAAATAGAAATAAAATTCTACTGGAAAGTTTAGTGGGCACAATAAGCTATGGAATTAACACACCAAAATGAGAAATAATGAAATCATCTGGAGGAGGCCACACAATTATTGATTAAAATGATTAAATCTGTAAAAAATAATAGCATCTATAATGAAGGGATAGGATGGAATGAGAAAGAAGAATTGAACTAAAAATAGATCAACTAGAACAATTACAAAAGGAAACTGTAGCAATTATGTCAAATTCACTTTACACGGGATAACGGATGATTGCACTCAATTGAAGAAAGAATTCAAGAATTGACTAATTCATTTGAGGAAATTATTGCAATAGCTAAAGATTTGGAACGTCTGAAAAAGGGGTTAAAGAACATGAAAGCCACAATCAGCGGAGCCAACAAACGAACAAACAAAATAAAATAAATGCAATGTTTAAGAAGTTAAGGCCTAGGGATAGCCCAAAATTTAAGAAAGGGCACATAGTTAAATTATCTCAGGCAAAATAAATAAAATAAAATGCATACCTAAACATACATCACCACAGGCCCTTATAGATAAAGGTACAATATTAAAAGCTTAACTGTCAGATTACATTTTCTGATCTGAATGCAAAAAGCTTCAGAGACATTACTTCCATCCCTAAAACAAGAAAAAAGGCTGAAAAAACTGAAAATCAGCAGCCCCTTCTTGGATCCATCAGAGAATTATAATTAAAGAGCAAACCATGACTCTGAAATCTGCAGAGACAGACAAGGAAAATGGAATCCCAGCTTACAAGGAGTGTGGCCGGAACATTTCAAGGTTAAATGACTAACTGCTAGAGACTGAGCACGGACTAGTTTGAGAGATGAAACTCCTAGGGGCCAACCTTAGGAGGGGGCCAACCCCTCTCCCCAACAATTGAGAGTTTTACCTGCAGCAGCCCCAACAGGTTCTCAGAAAAAAATGCACTCCTGTTCCCAATAGCAGGAAGGGAAAGAAACCGTTTTGAAATATACCCTGGGAATTGTCTTCTTTTTAAACAAAGGCCTGCCTTCAAGAGAAGTTAGGGATGTATAACCTAGGGGAAGGGATGCAGTCCACTCTGGCCCACTTTAGCTTTTTTTGTTATATCTAAAAGGAAGAGGGTTTGAATCTAAGAAGCACTGTGAAAGTTACAGCCTAGAGATGCAGGATAACTAAGAGATTCAGGCATAAGTGTAGGACTAGAGAATGCTTCCCTTCTACTCCTAGCAAAGGAAGGGGGTGTGAATCTAAGAAGCAGTTGTGAAAGTCACATCCTAGAGATGCCTAATAACTACAAAATTCAGACCTCTAACTACAAGGCATGACAGCTAAAAGAACTGGAAGCCACAGACTATTTAAGAATGAGTATCTAGGGATGCCCAGAGACAACAGGGAGGCAAAAACAAGATACAGAAGGAAATTTTTAGACACAACGCAGTAAACAGTGAATGTTCCAGATTCCTAATCAGATCAGCATACAACCTCACGCTAAAACTTGACTTACCTGATATACCCTTCCTTCTCCTCAAATACTTGTGTTCTTACATGGACAGTGTCATATCATACTTGTAACTTCTGTCCCTACTGGATAAATATGATGCACTAATAATGGCCTTATTTGTCTGAGCATATGCTAATGATAGAGGACAAAGTACTCAGGCAAATTGGTAGAGTTATGACTCACTTTTTTTTGGCACAACACAAAACTTGTTGAGAATAAACAAAAGGCAGCCAAAAAGAGGCTCCTTCACAGATGTGTCTCCATGTGGTAGAACAGCACACTTAAAATCCTTTCATTACCTAGCACAGCAAATTACATGTTTTGCATCCATGAGGACATCTTAAAGACAAACCATGCATGGCAGAGTGTAAAATAGGTTTGCAGTCCCCTACTGTACATGCCTACTGAAGGTGCTAACACTGGAACCCTTAAAAATCTCTACTTCTAAAAGGTCACTTCAAAATCAACTCTGGTCTAAAAATTGTCATATGCTCACAGGCCAGAGAATTGGCTTTTAATCTAATTTATCTTAAGCCCATTTGGTCACTGAAATATTGTCAAGATTTATTTTCAAACTTTAAATGAGGTGCTATAAATTATCCTTCATTAAACTGAGAAGAAAAATTAATTAGGAACAAAAGTTTGGGGGAAAGTAAGAAGAGAAAAAGTGCAAAAGTTATTACAGAAAATATCTGTTTGGGGACAAGATTAGTTTCTTCTGCACTATTAATCCTGTAAGGGCCTCCATACGACTTGTTCAAGTTTTCTTTGTATTTAGTCTTCTTTTGTATCTTGGATGAATAATAATGATGATGATGATGATAAAAACTACCTAAGCTATTCCATAACATTGGGTTAAGAAACCAGTTAGTAATCAAAGTACTTTGAAAGTACAAAGTATAATTTTCCTAAATAGTTCTTAATCTCTTGCAGAAGGGCAGACACAAAGGAACGTATATACACATTTGGTTCATACCCTTACTCCCTTTCTCTCTTTAGCTGGCTGTTTCATGAGATTCCCACTTACCTTATTAGCCACTACTTCTGAGTGTGTCTGTGAGTGTCTTTCCAGAAGAGATTGGCATTTGAATTGGTGGACTGAATATGCTAGACTGCCCTCCCCAGTATGGGTGGGCACCATTCACACGGTTGAAAGTCTGCACGGAACAAAAGGCTGAGCAACGTTGAATTCTCTTTCTCTGCCTGTTTGGACTGGACATAGGTCTCCTGATTTCAAATTGGGTTATACCGATGTCCCTACTGATTCTCAGTTCTTCAGACTCAGAATGGAATTTACATCACCAACTGTCCTGGATCTCTAACTTTCAGATGGCAGATCATGGGACATGGACACTCAGATTCCACAACCATGAGAATGGATTTCTCGTAATAAATCTCATTATAGATATACGTGTACATACTTTATCGTCTTCTGTAGGGAGCACTGCCAAATGTAGCCCATATCTGGAACTCTTCTTTGGTGGAAGCCGTTAGCCTCCAGAGGCCTCTCTGCCAGTATGTGCAGAGAGCTAGAAGTAACTAGCAGTGTCATCTCTTAGAGCATCCTTTAGCCAATGACTGAGTGATCAGAAGAATGAAAAAATCCCAGCAAACATCCCTGATGTCAAGTATACATGGTATAGCTCCCATGGGAAGAGGCCTGCCTCAGTCTGCTCAAGCTGCCATTATAAAAACCATAGATAGAGTGTCTCTACAAAAAGTAATTATTTCTAAGGGTTCTAGAACCTAGGGAGCCCAAGATCAAGGCAGCAGATTTGATGCCTGATGAGAGCCCACTTCCTGGTTACTAGACAGCTGTCTTCTTGCTGTGTCCTTACATGCTGGAAAGGGTAATGGCACTCCCAGGGTTCTCTTTCATAAGGGCACTAAACCCACTTATGAAAGCTCCATGTTCATGACTTAATCATCCCCTAAAGGCCCATATCCTTATATCATCCACTTGGGAGTTGGGATTTCATCATATAAAATCTGGGGGTGCATAGCATTTAGCCTGTGATGTGGCTAAAGCTACCTCCGCGGCATGTCATCTGACGTACACCCTGCTTCCCTTGCCTGCTCTGCTCTTTCACTCCTTAAGAGTTTGTCCTTTGAAGACTTCCTCAATGAATCACTTCCAGGAGATCTTCTTCCCTGGACAAAGTGGATGACTCTACCTAAGAAAGAGGGTAACATTGCTCAATCTTTCTCTTTGACCTCTCAACTATTCCTCGTAAGAAGTTTTCTAACCATCTGTAAGATCTGGGGTACCCCCTGTACTAGAGACATTGATGTCATCTGTGAAACTTGCAACTGTCAAGGAATATAAGAAAAATTTTCAGTAACTTTTTAAAATTGGTGACATTTCATGATTTCTTTCAGCAAATACCATTATTATTGGGTAGCAGAAACTTAATATTTTTTCTTAACATCTTAATAGAACCTTAAGTAATGCTTACATTTTATTTTAAATATGTTAAGGAGCGCCATGAAGCAAGTCAGCAGCTACAAGTCTAGTTACCTGAGTAAAATTCATGAAAACTTACATAAGATCTTCCATCTATAGTCATATTCTCATCTTAACTATGAGAATGGCTTTCTAAACATATTCTGAGACTTACACTTCTGTGGCTAAGTATCTTAACACCATAGAAATATATCAAGGTACAGAATTCCTCTTCTTTGCCCTCTCCCTAACATGGAAATTCTCTTTGGTTTTACTGCTTTTTCTCAATACTTTCCAAAACCCACTACCTTCTGGGTACCAGAGGATGCAAAGAGATATCCCTAGAGATATCCACTCTGGGCAGAACCCAGATTAAAGGCAATTCTAAGCTTCTATTCTCATGAAAAATATTGGCCTCTTATTCAATTACCCAGAATTATACATTGCAGATTGTCAGATTTATCTTTTAAAACAAATATAAATAAATATATTAATAATTATTGCAGGTCTAAATGGGTATCACTTCATTCCCATACCAACCTCCCACATACAAACACTCATAGTTTTATTGAATAGGATGTATACATCTTAAAATTGGAATGTTACAAAGGATACTTAAATTTTAAATTTGATTATGTTATTCAAAAATGTTGCCATTACAACAAAGATATTTTAAGATTACTCTGGTAATTAGCAAAAGAACCAGAAAAATATTTTGAACTAAAATCTTTGTCTTTTCCAAAATATCAACCTGTTTTGTGTTTGCTTTTTAACAGGGAAACACTGCCCATTGCTCATCTTTCTTCAGAATGTTTTATTCCTGCATAATAAGATAATTCTCTTAGAAGAAATAATAGAGCATTTTATACCTCCTGATCTCATCTGCACCCTCCCCACCTTCACAGCCATCATAAGCCTTCATGCCTCTGCTTGACCTTTTATAACAAAGAGTATAAATAAAGTGCCCCAGGTAAATTAACTCTAACAAATAATTCACCTTCTCTGATTTAATAAGAAAAAAAAGGTTAATATATGTAATATCCCTAGCAATAAACCAATAAAAGTCCTTTAAAGTATAAGCAAATTAAACATCATAGCAAGTTAACTATGCATACATTTTTGGATAAATTTCTATGTTTCCTTCCGTCTCTTGCATGTACACCCACCAGTTTGAACACAGTCTATTTCAGTTTTTAGGAAAGTTTTCCTCTTTAAGAACTGCTCGATCTTCAGAGAGAAGCAATGAGTTTATTTCACTGTTTTGTTTTCCAGACATATCCCTCTGTGTGATTTCTTAGGTGCTCGGATGACAGCCACCCAAGAAATGCATAGATAGCTGAGTGATTGATTAGCTATAGAGACTGCTCCCCAGAGTGAATTAGGCAGCTAAAGAAACTGAACTAGACAGGACCCGTGATGAATGCCAGACATTAAAAATATCCATATCTTTCCCCTGGCTGATAAATCTAAAAGTTGTCAAAAGAAAAAATGCAATGATAAAAGAATAATGAAAGTCTTAAGAATATAAATGTATAAAAATACAAATGTCATTAGTGAATTACATTCATTAATTTAATATCATTTTTCCATATCCACTTACATTTCTTTAGGTGATTTGACAAAACCCTACACAGCCCCCAGGGATTAAGAATGATAATGCGCAGGCATCTTGTTATTCACCGCTCACAGGGAAGGTTTGTATTTGGTGAATGACTATTTTCTTTCTCAAGATGGAAGTAAAGATTTAGGATGTTTTATTGGGATCATCAAGAACTCTATAGCACCCACCTCCATCTATGGTAGCTAGAATGAGATCCGGTCAACCTACTGGATCTTGTACTAAATCTGACAAGTGGCTCTCAAATGCTTTGAAAATCATAATTTGGTGGGATTTAAAAATTACTATTTAGTACATTTCAAAGATGCATCCATATAGACTTACAGCAATAAAAAGTCTCCCAATTATCTACTCCTACTTAAAATTTAACCTGATTTTTATCACCCACTTTCTATTTGGGAAAGAAAACACTGAAAACAATCTCTCAATATTTGGTGATAATTACAAACCTGCATCGTTTATCTAATAAGATGCACATTCCAGTTATTATTAAGGAAAAATATTCATAAAGCATATCTAAGTGTTTTTTTTAACTTATTGTACTTATTAAAACTAAGGCCTCTTTAGTTCACAATGCTAATGAGATCCTTAAGGTTAAATACAGAACTAACAACTAAAGAATATGTTATTTTTTTCTATGAATCTATAATTATTATACCAAGATTTTTACCAAATAAAATTAGTTGAAATAAATTGTTCTTAGATTATCTATATTATTTCATTAGATAATCACATAAATCACATAATCATAATCACATAAATCACATAATAAAAAGCAAGCTTTAGTAATAAATTTTTAAAAATCCTTCATAATAGGTAATCCGTGCATATTTTAAATGCTAATAAGTGAGATAATCTGTACTGTCAGGATGCCTAGGTTGTGGTCAGGAGACAGAATTCAGATGCTAAAAATATTGCCAAATTAGAAGGAAAGAAATAATTGGCTCAGGAGAGCAAAAATGATGAGTATTTCTGGCCAGAGGATTATAATACAGGCCTCGCAGAGGAGACATAATTTGAGTTGGGCCAGAATCTGAGGATGCAATTGAAAAACTATTTAAAAATGAAGGAAAATCAGAGAACATTCAATAAATTAAGATACAAAAATATATTTTCCATTTATCCACTTATCAATATGAGTGCTTAGAAATAGCGATTTAATTAAAAATATTTCCTAGAAATTCACACCCTGCTCTGTATACACAAACACATTAAATTATGTCTGCAAAAGTGAAACCACCATATCATCAGTCTGTAGCTTTCCTCTGCAAATACGCTCATTTTTCTACAAATAATACCCCTGAATGAATGCAAATAAATGATACCTTCTTCCATCTGCTAATTTTGGCATTCATGAAAAAAAAGAAAATTAAATTTTGCAGAACTAGCACCACTGTTTCATGCAGTTGCCTTTTTGATGGATGACTGACAGTCTTCTCGGGAAGCCTCCTTGAGTCATGGAGCTAATTCTCTAAAAACACCTGCATTTTTCACAACAAAGTAAACTGGAAAATATAATTTGTAAAATTATTGCTAGTAAACAGAGATAAAATAATTTCTCTATTTCAAAAGCTAATAATTTCAACAAAAAGGTTGAAAGAGAGCTACTATCTTTTCAACTGTCCTTAATTTGTTGCTTACTTTACATATAATTTCCTAGTAAGTAAAATGGATCACAGATAAAGTAGATGAAGCTATATGTGTAGATACCATCACTGATGCGGTCTCACTTACAGCACCAGCTGGGACTGAATCGCAAAAAAATATGAATTTGAGGATCTAACTGCTCCTTGTAAAACATGCTGACATATTTAATTCTGTGCACTGTTATGAATACCTACTACATGCTTTGATCAGGCAAGTTCTGGGAAAAAGAAAGTTGTACAGACTCTGTGAACTTTACAACTGTAAAGAAATTATGAGCTTTACAGAGAAACATGTATTTTCTATTCATCTGCCCCTTGGCCCATTCATAACTTCTATTATGATGAAGTGTATAAATGGTACTTGCCACAATCATACAGAATTTCACATACAGTAGAACCTCTGAAACTTGGTCACCTAAAAGACTTCAACAAATTGGTCACCATACAGAGGTCATCAACATAAAGAACTCGGCCACGGGGACCGATACGACATGTGGTACCGGTCCAAAAGATTAGGTCAGCTTCTGGAGGTGGTCACTGTAGGGAGGTTCTACTGTATAAATACTGTGTGTGTACACGTCTATTATGTATCTGCCTCTGTACAATTCTGACTCCTCACTTCTTATCATCCTCTGACCCTTGCTGCCCTCCAAACCTGGATGTCAGACACAAAGAACCACATAGTTTCTAAAGTGCAACCCTCCCTGTGTGTTCTGGCTCTGGCGTGCACCAGTTTTTAGTAGAGGCAGTGGCAGCAGGAGTGTGTTAATTGGTATACCTGTATGCTCTATTTTTTCCCAATGTGTTTCTCAATGAGGAGCAGATCAGCATTTTTAGTTGGCCCAATGAGTGGGAAATGTCATTCCATTTGGTAGGTATAAAGTGGAGTTCCTAAGTGCCCTGGCCTGCCCTGTGTAACAAAGAACTATCCCATCTAGAATGCTAATGTTGTGCTTTGAAAATCCATGAAGACTGCATTCCACAACACAGAAGAAACAGCCCCTTTCAGACTTCCCTGTGGTTAAGACATCATGGAGTGTTTATCCAGAGTTCCGGGCACATGTACACTAAATACTTGCATAACCAACAGTGAGGAAAGGAGCTTCCCGGCTATGTTCTGTGGCCATTTCACAATGGCCCAGCTGTTCCTCCACTATACTCTGAAAGTGCCAGGTGCTTGCCCTGAATTTAACTTTTTTTTAAAAGTAAGTACACTCAGACATCTGTAGCATTTCTTTTTTAAGTGGCACAAGGCTGCATGACAGAAGTACAAAAATCTACAGTGCTTCCAGATAAAAGGTAGATGTTTGAAGTGATACATGTACTTTGTGTCTTACATCCAGGAAATAGGTACTGAGTGCTAATTTTTTTTGTTTGTTTGGTTTTTTTTTTTTGAGACAGAGCCTCAAGCTGTCCCCCTGGGCAGAGTGCCGTGGCATTACAGCTCACAGCAACCTCCAACTCCTGGGCTCAAGCGAGTCTCTTGCCTCCGCCTCCCAAGTAGCTGGGACCACAGGCGCCTGCCAC
>CAUYTI010147373.1:0-13085 GCA_963575145.1 Galago senegalensis
TTTTTTTTTTTTTTTTTTTTGAGACAGAGCCTCAAGCTGTCCCCCTGGGTAGAGTGCCATGGCATTACAGCTCACAGCAACCTCCAACTCCTGGGCTCAAGCGAGTTTCTTGCCTCCGCCTCCCAAGTAGCTGGGACCACAGGAGCCCGCCACAACACCCGGCTATTTTTTGGTTGCAGCCGTCATTGTTGTTTGGCGGGTCCAGGCTGGGGATTCAAACCCGCCACCTTAGGTGTACGTGGCTGGCGCCTTAGCCAGTTGAGCTATAGGCGCCGAGCCCTCTCTCTCTTTTTTGCTCCACAAATGGTAGCATGGTGGACATGCTGTCCTGCACTTTCCTTTTTCACTGTTATTGTCTGGGAGTCTGTTCCATCTGGTACTAAAAGAACTTCCTCCCCACTTTGTCCAGCTGCCTGATGTGCCACTGATTAGAAATCAGTAACTTGCCTGACCAGGACCCTGAAGATGAGCATTTACATGTTCAGTCCTTTGCTTTCCTCAGCAGTGCTGCAGGGCGTGACCTTGGGCAGGTTTTGAGGTGGTAGCATTGGGGATTGGGGTGCTTAGCCTGGGTGGGGGTGAGACTGACCTTGGCCAGGGGGAGAGGCCAGTACAGGGTGCAGGGATGTCTGTGGCTTGGTGACTGGAGGTTAAGACCTGCCTGGGTCTTAGAGACAAGTCTCTGGGCTGGCTGTGGTCAGAGACCACGTGTCTGTGGCAGCTCCAGTCACTGGGCCAGTGAGTTCCTCTAGCACAGTGGTTCTCAAGCTGTGGGTCTCGACCCCATTTTTCCATTTGTAACAACATAGCAGTTAGGTAGGTTGAGAACCACTGCTCTAGCAGAGCTCAGTGGCCCTGTTCCTGGCTCAGAGGAGGTGGGCTTTGGATTTGCCCGTGGTTAGTTGTTTTCTGGGAAGGGCCCAAGTGTTGAGAATTTTTCTGAACCTGAATGTTGAGATTTTTTCCAAGCTCCTCCTGGAGCCCTTGTTTTGTTCTCCCCTCCCCTGCTGTGTGCTCACATCTCTAGAGAGACTAGAACCATATGCAAGGAACTCAGACACTGGACCAGAATCCTGAGTTTAAATTCCAGCTCTGCCACTCCTTAGCTGTCTGGCTGTGGGCAAGGTCAGGCCCTCTGCTTGTTAGTCTCATCTGCAAGATAAAGATACTAAAATACCTGCCTCAGAGGGCTGCTGTGGGGTAGAGTTAACACAAGCTGAGTGGCTAGAACAAGATTTTGCCTGTTCTAATAGGCTCACTAACCTTCATCTTTGATAATGACGATCCTTTTTCCTGAATTTGCCTTGTCCCCTGGGCAAACTCCTAGCTCCACTACCTGCCTGACAAACCCTTCCAAAGTTCAGCTCCCCAGATCTCCTTCCCCAGGAAGCCCATGTGCCACGGACCCACCATTCCTCCCCAGGTGTGATTAGCAGAGCTCTGAGAACCACCTTGCCAGGGGTGTGTGTGTTTGTGTCCGTGTCTACCTGGTCATATCTCAGCACTCAACAGCTCCTTCTATTTACTTGGCTAAGCCAGAAAGCCGGTGATACCCTAACCCCTGCACCCCACACCCACTGTCTGCTGCCATCCCTAGGTTCGGCTGACTTGGCCTTCTTGATCTCTGCCTCACTTCCTTCCTGCAGCCCCTGTGGCCCCCACAGTGACCCTGGCCTGCTTCTCTGTCACCAGGACCATTGCAGCAGCTCCCTTCCTGCTCTGGTCAGCCCACACATAGACAGCCCAGAGTCATCTCATAAAAAGCCAACCTGCCTTAACAGTTCTTATTGTCACACAAAGAGGTAAATCCTCAAAGGGGAATTCATTCAGTATTCAAACAGACGGAAAAATGTTCATGCTCACCAAATCAAAGACATACAAATTAGAACAAGGTGGTATGTTTTGCCTATAAAATGAGCACTTAAAAAAAAGATAAAATGAAAATCGCCAAGCTACAAGAGCACAGTGCAATAGACACTCTTAGACTTGCTGGTGGGAGTGTGGTTCCTGCAGCCTTTTCAAAAGCTACTTAGCTGTGGAAATTGACAGCTCTCAATATTCATCCCCTTGATTCAGTAATTCTTGTCTTTTGGGAATCTGTTCAAAGGAGATAATCTTGAGTGTGGGAAAAGTTTACACATCAGAGTGTTCGCCAGTTTCTGTTCAGTCATGCATTTGATGTGTTTATCATGCACAAACTCAGCATCAAGCACTACGGCAGGTCACAGATGCCGTGGTGGCGGAGACACAGACTTGTCAGGAAGGTGTGGAGTCAGGAAGGTGTGGGTGTGGTGGAGAGAGGGGAAGTGACATGACAGACTGAAAACAGATGAACAGACCCAGCATGGTGAATGCTGTGATGATGATAAATATACGATAGCATGGGGGCAAATTAGAGGGTGGCATCTGAGCCTCAAAAGATGGGGAGGAAGTCAGGAGGCTTGCTGGAGGAGGTGACCTCTCCGATAGGACCTGAAGAATTAGAAGTTCTCCAGGCAAAGAAGGCAGTGGAGGGAGGGGAAAGGGAGGACCATGAAAAGGAAACAACAATTTGCAAAAGTGAGGCGGTGAGAGAAAACTTGGAATGTGGGTGGGATTGCAGGTCATCCTCTGGGGTGGAGTATAGAGTGCTGACAGGAGTGGTCAGAGGTGAGGCTGCAGAGGTGAGTGGGGCCTGGGTATCCAGGACCTGTAGTCCAGCCTCGGGTTTGGGCTTCATCTTGAAGGCTATGGGGAGTCCTGACAGGTGTTTCCTCCAGGGAGTGACACAGGTATTTGTTTGGACAATATCCCAAAGTACTCAAGCTGAACTGTTGAGCCTGGCTATGGGGGAGTGGGAGGGAGGGGATGATAGAAGCAGGAAGAGGAATTAGGGGCCAGGGTGCCAGCCCCTGGGAGGTACTGGGTCATGAACCAGGGTGGGAAGGAACAAGTGGAATAGGGCTGTCAAAGAGGGACAGGGCTGAAGGACCAGAAATTCCTGATTGACTGGTGGGAGACAGGGGCTGGAGGCCAAAGCTGGGCAGGGACATCATGGGAGAGGCAGAGAGAAAGCACAGAGGGAAAGCTCTAGGACCCAGGCCAGGTGGGAATAAGAAGGAGACCTATCAAGTAGAGGACTTTAGTGGAAGGTACAAGGATGGAGAAGGGTGGAGGATGACTCCAGAAGTTTGGCTGTAAGGAGAAAAGAGAAGAATGGAACTGGAGAAGAGGCAAGGGGATGGGACTGACAGAGGTGTGTGTTTGTTTCTTTTACACAAAGGAGACTTAAGCTGGGTTGAAAGCTTCCTGGACTCAAGGGAGGAGACGTTATCTCAGCTGCTCTGATAGAACTGGAAAAGGCTGTAGTGTCCAGATGAAGGGACTGGCTAAATAAACTTGTTATAAAGACTCTGCAGTCATGTGGGAAAATGCTCATACAGGAACGTTAAAGGGAAAAAAGCAGGATCTAAAATTGATGTGCACCATGATTACAATTTAATAAGAATAAAAGCATGCACTAGAAAGACTAAAAGGAAACACTTGAGTGTTTGTGCAGTAACATTAGAGTTTTAATTTTTCTCTCCGATTGTAATGTACTTATATTATTTTTTATAATGAAGGAAAATTTGAAAGTAATTTTCAAAAGAGCCAAGTTGTGTTATGGCTTCCTGCTGGCTGCAGGATAAAGTGCACATCTCTTAGCCACACCTAAGAAGCCCTACAGATCTGGCCCCTACACAGTGAGCAGTCCAAGATGGTCCCATAGCTTTGTTTGAGAAAGCAAATGGATATAAACAAGCTCAGGTTCATCCCTCAGTTGGGAACTGGATGAATGAATTGTGCATATCTGTGAGGTTGAGTATCCCTTAACAATGCTTGAGACCAGAAGTGTTTTGGATTTTGGATTTTTTCAGATTTTGGAATATTTGCATTATACTTAATATTTGAGCATCTCTAATATGAAAATCTGAAATATGAAATGCTCCTTTGAGTGTTCTGTTGGCCCTCAAATGTTTGGGATTTTGGAGTATTTTGGATTTCATTTTTTTGAATTAGGGATATTCATCCTGTATAGTGGAGATCAACATGGACATTAAACAGGATGAGGTGGATTTATGTGTATTAAGTGGAAAAGGGAGTAACAGAACCAATATGTAGAAGGCAGCTGGGCTCATGGGAGGGGGTGCCCACCCTGTGCACCTGTGTTTAGTCATGTGTATCCATGTTCTCTTACAATGTGTAGGAAAAGAGCTACAGTACCATCATCTAATAGAAACATGTATAATGTGAGTCACACAAATATCTTAAAATTTTCAAATAGCCACATTAAAAAGGTGAAAAAAAAACAGGTATAATTGGAGATATGCTGGGTTGAATAAAAATATTATTAAATTTTTATTAATTGGCTGTAATTTCTCAACCTGGATACCTAGGCACAATCCCTGTGGGTGTTCCCCATATGCAGCCTCCTTCATTCTGCTTCAGGCCACCATCTCCCTGACCTGGCCAGCCTTACCACCCCCTTACCAGCCTCCTTGCTTTTGCTCTTGCTCCCTGTGATCCCGTCTCCAGAATGATCATTCAGAAAAATAAATGAGAACACTACTCTGTTTTCAAGGCCTCCCTTCTCACTACTCTTAGAATCTAACCTGGTGTGACGCTCTCTTCTGGTCTACCAAGCTCTGTGGCTTTGGCCTCTGCCACCTCCTACCTCATCCCACTGCCCCTGGATCTGCTCCTCCAGGCCGTCTGACCCTCCAGCTCCCCTCTGCAAAGCTTGTCCTCATGCATTCCCATCTCAGTTACAAGTCTGCATGTTCTCTTTCACCACTTGGTTCTCTCTCCTGGTGACCTTGGCTCTACCCTCTTGTTAAATGATGGCCTCAGGTAGCATATGTGCCCTGGACAGTGGTGTCCACGTGGGTGTCCACAGACCCCTCAGACTCATTGCTTCTCAAGCTGCAATCTGCGTTTCCCTGACCTCTTGTTCCTAGTGTTTTGTCAGGGCCTGATCTCAAACCTAGTGGGACTCCTCCCTGCGACATCAAGCTATGAATGAGTTCTTTGTCTTCATTCTCTTTTCCAGACTCTTTGCTTAAAACTCCCGTTTCTTGGGCCAGGTGTGGTGGCTCACACCTGTAATCCTAGCACTCTGGGAGGCCGAGGAGGGTGGATTGCCTGAGCTCACAAGTATAAGACTGGCCTAAGCAACGAGACCCCATCTCTAAAAAATAGCTGGGTGTTGTGGCGGGCACCTGTAGTCCCAGCTACCTAGGAGGCTGAGGTAAGAAGATCACTTGAGCCCAGGAGTCTGAGGTTGCTGTGAGCTGTAATATCACGGCACTCTACCGGGGGCAATAAAGTGAGACTCTGTCTCAAAGAAAAAAGAAAAACATTTCTCCAACCTTCAGTCTGTACTCTTTATTAATCCCAGGCACCTACGGAGCCAGACACTGCAGAGTTTTTATGTCTATCTCATTGAGATCTGACCATAATCCCTTGAAGGAGATGCTGTAATTATCTCTACTTTATAAATGAGGAAACTGAAGCTCAGAAAGGTTAAACCACTTGCTCAGGGTTGCACAGCTGGTAAACTGTGGGACAAGCTTTGACCAGGTCTGTCTGACTCTGAGCCAGAGCTTCCAGCATGGCATTTGGGTCCCTTTTGACCTGGCTCCAGCTCAGCCTTAAAGCTCTTAAGGAGGCTCAGCCCTTTATTTGGGGGTATAGGCTTGGCTTCTCCCAAGTCACTTCATGTTTCTGGCCAGTCACTGTCTCTGCTATAAGAAGCTTTCCTCTCCCCACTGTCTTCAGTCCCAGTCTGACCCTGGAGGACTGGCTGCAACTGGGCTTTGCTGGCTTCTGGCAGCCCTATCAAAGACAATATTTGGCACCATTGTTTCAGGGGTACACTATGGGATATGCTACAGGGGCAGGAAGAGGCTGGAGGGGCCTTTCCCTGCTCTCGGTGGATGTCCCACCCTTTTCCCTAGCCCCCTACCCCAAGGGCTCCAGCCAGGGCAACCATGTAGAGATAGCTCTGAGTGGCCCAGATGAGCTGTAGTGGTCAGGCCTGGGAGGGTGCTGAGACCCAGGTCTGGAGTAGAGACCTACCAGCTCCTCCCCTTTCCAATCTCCCTGCCTAGCCTGCTCATCCACATTCCTGGATCAGATGTTTCAAAAAGGACCCAGTCCACTTCATCTCCACCCTCCTTGATTTCAAGAAAAGGTTAAAATGAGTCATTCGTTCTTAAGGGGGAACAATTTTCCAGTCCTGCCCAGTGGAGGTAGAGCTCTTGGTTACATTGGGGAAGGGAAACTGCCCCAGGCCTTTTGGCTCACTAAAGGGGTTTATTTGTATTTTTTTTGAGACAGAGTCTCACTTTGTCACCCTCAGTAGAGTGCTGTGGTGCCCCAGCTCACAGCAACCTCAAACTCTTGGGCTTAAGCTATTCTTTTGCCTCAGTTTCCCAAGTAACTGGGACTACAGGTGTCCACCACAATACCTGGCTATTTTTTAGAGATAGGGTCTCGATCAGGCTGGTCTCGAACTTGTGAGCTCAGGCAATCCACCTGCCTTAGCCTCTCAAGTGCTGGGATTACAAGCATGAGCCACTGCACCTGGCCCACTAAAGGGCTTTAGAGGAATCAAGAAGACTCCCAACTTTTCATCAGCTACAAGATATCTTAGGATCTGGTTTCCCCCCACACCACCATCCATCTGCATAGACTGTCCATCTTTCTATTCCTTGGGTGATGTTCTCTCTGGGAGTCACCTTCTCTCAGGCCCATAGCGCAGTTAGTACTCAGTAGCTAGCTTTGATACCCTCCTACCTTGGGCTGTTTAGGCCACCAGAGCGGACACCTCTTAGATTAGCAGTCTTCATGCCTTCCTCCTCCCAACACCAGTGTCCCCACTTACCTGAGTCTATCCTGGAGAGCTGTATCAAAAAGCTGATAGGACAGCCTGCAACGAACTCTCATCTCAGAGCCAGGGAAGAAATGACCTGTCGTTTAAGACTGTGCAGAGCCACTTCTAGCCCTGTCCTTTAGCAAGCACACCTGCACGGAGTGCTTGGGGATGGACTGCCTGAGAAGGACCTGTGTGAGGTAAGGTGGGGCCTCCTGGAGGAAGCTTGCCTCAGGTGCATCGGCAACTCCTTTGGGGCCAATCACTTGGAAGAGGGTGGATCCAGGAGGCCAGTCGTGGTTGGCTGGAGGCTCTGAATTTTTTGTACAGATTCCATGTCCCTCCCCAGGGTCCTTGAGCCCCTCTTCAGTGTCTTTTGGTTTCTGGGAATGGCCAGGAATCAGGGTATGGTGTTTGTCACCTGGTGGAAAGCCATTTCTGCACAGAGCCTCAGTCTGAACTGAAGGGCCCTGGACACTTGATTGTAACCTTGGACAGTTCACCACATGGAATTCTTTACCTCCTCAGTAAAAGGGCAGACACCAGTCCCCAGGAGAGTGTGAGAACCATGTAAGATCACGGATGTGGAAAGGTTCTATATTTAGACTATATATATATATACATATACATACACACACACACACATACATATTTAAAATATCTGCGAGGCTGAGGTGGAAAAGATTGAGGCCAGGAGTTAAAGATCAGTCTGAGCAAGAATGAGACCCGTCTCTACAAAAAACAGAAAAAAAAAAATTGGCTGAGCATGTTGGTGCGTATCTGTGGTCCTAGCAACTTAAGAGGCTGAGGCTGGAGCCTTGTAAGTTGCTAGGACTACAGGTATGCACCAACATGCTCAGCCAAGTTTGCAAAATTCTTGTGTAAAATGTAAATAGTATGAACAAATTTATTTTTAAGGACATGTCCTTCAAGGGTACGATAGGTTGGGACTTGACTTTTTTGAGACAGAATCTCACTCTGTTGCCCAGGCTGGAGTGCCATGGCATCAACCTACCTCACAGCAATCTCAAACTTTTGGTTCAAGCCATCCTCCTGCTTCGGCCTCCTGAGTAGCTAGGACTACAGGCACCTGCCACATGCCTGGCTAATTTTTCTATTTTTATTAGAGACAGTGTCTTATTCTTGCTGAGGCTGGTCTCAACTTCTGAGCTCAAGGAATCCTCCAACCTCCCGGAGTGCTAGGATTATAGGCCTGAGCCTATGCCCAGCCAGACTGGGACTTTTCAACTAAAGCACATGGATACATACCTGTGTGTGTCAAAATCACTATCTTCTTTGAGGAGGTAGTTCTCCTTCCCTCTGTCTTTATCACATACATTAATAAATTTAGGTAGTGCTGGATTTTCATTTTCTTCCATAAAAGGAAAATTTAGGTCCAGGAAGTAAATGGCTCAGAATTCTGGGGGCCAGCAGTGTCCTCAGCATGTGTGCCTCTGCCATCACAGGGTCCTGCTGGCCACTCCTCACTCGTGGGACACAAAGCTTTCTAGCCCCTGGTTCTACCTTTCTGCTATCAACTGGTTTGTTTCTTCTCCTCCTCCAGGTAATAGTTTATATTTTTAATAGGCTTTCCAGAGAGGAGTTAGTAAAATAAGGGTGGATTCTTAGAAGTTACTGAGCTTAATCTTATCCTAGAGATTGTGATTCTGTAGGCTAGGGCCTGAACCTCAAAACTCACATTCTTAACAGGTAGAAATACAGCCTGATGAAGGAAAAAGGGGCAGTGAGCCCAACCTGTCTAAATGTAGGGTAGATTCAGCTCCACAGGACAGGGCATGTGGTTCTTTTCTTTATCTCCAGCCTTGTTTCTAGCACAGGGGCTGGTTCACAGAGGCCATGGTCAGCACATCTAGCCAGCTTACCTTCCACTCACCTACACATGCACATTTACACTTGTGCATCTGCACATACTGCCTTGGTCTGGAATGTCCTTTTCCCTATTTTATTCAAGGCCTAGGTGTGACCACCTGTGTCCTTATTATTGTCTACTTCAGTATCCAAATAATGCTTCAAAAGTGCTTAGTGAACCAAAGCCATTCCAAGGGCTGTTCTGGATGCTGGGCAGCTCCCTCCACAGGTGTTTTCTGGAGGATGGGAGAGTTTAGATCCTTCTCCAGGTATTCAGATGCTCCTGGCCCAAGAGTCATGTCTCCTAAGTGGAAATGGTGGGTAGTAGGGCTCAGGTGGCTTCTGAACCCTCCCAATCCAAGGTACATTGTATGAAGAGCAGAGTTGGTATCTGCTGCTCCCGTGTGTGCTGGGGCTAAAGGCACCTCGAATAACCTGGCTCCAGCAAAGCGTGGTGGATATGCTGTCTGGTTAGGGTCCCTTCCCCAATCCAGGGACCCACCCCTATCTGTATGGTGAAAAGTAGCCATTTGGGCTTAGAGGCAGGCACCCTAGGTTAGAAGGAAGGCACAGAAGAGATGGATTTTACAGATTTATTTTTAAAAAACAAAAAGGTTAAAAAAGTCCTTCATTTCCAACCCTGGCTTGGGGTGGGGGTGGGGGGATAGAACAAGCTGAGAAAGGTATCCACCCCCTTCCTGCAAAGGACACTCTCAGGAGCCTGCAAAGGACAGGGCAAGTCAGAGGCAGGCCCTCGCCCTTCCTGCCCTGCCTCCTCAGGCAGCTCAAACTGCTGCCACCAAGTTTTATAGGCAAAGAAGTGTGGGAGCGGGAGGCCAAGAGCTGCCTTCTTCACATCAGGGTGACTCCAGCTGTTCTCTCCCCTCAGAGTTCACTGGTGCTGGAGGGTGGGTGGCAGGCAGATCAAGAGGCATGGCCTGGCTCTGCCCTCTGGGCTTTGCAGCCCAGCCCACCAGCTGCTTTCTTAATGCTGTTTGTGAGCCAGGAGAGCAGTCAGGGGAACTTCAAGGTGTGGGGAGGGGTCGTCAGAGACGCTGTGACAAGTCTGGAAAGGGAAATCGAATCGCCATCTCTCTGATCTTGCCTCTCCACACTGAGGCTGCCCTTCTTTGCTATTCCCCATCCTGAGATGGAGGAGTCCAGGACAAAGCACTAAGTGGCTGTTTACTACAAAACACCTGGAGATGCCAGAGGGTCGCTCTTGGCCTATCTGTCAGTCCAGGCTCCCACACAGTCATACAGTCATACACACAGCGTTAAGGCGTCTGTGCCAGCAGGCATGGCCCAACTGGGCCCAGCTTCTCTCTCTCCACCTGCAGAGGGTGTAGGGGGGAGAACCCTGCTGCTGCAGAAGCAGGTTGAAGGGGGAGAAGCTGGCAACGGAAGAGTTAACCAGGCCTGGAGAAAGAAGTGGGAGGAAGGAACGCAAGGGCTTTCTAGGCCTCTATCCAGGCCTGCTGGCTGCCCTTGGAAGTAACCCAACTGAGGTTGGGAGCCCTGACCATTTGCCCCCTGGAAAATGGGGGACAGAGAAAGGGGAAGAGAGCGGGGCTACAGTATTGGGACTTTGGAGGAAGCCAGTGCTATCAATATTTACAAGCATAAAGCCCCATCTTCAGCGCCACCTACCTCTCTGCCCCTCTCACAGAAATGAAAGGCCCCTGAGAGCCATGGAGGAGGTGCCCAGACCTCCTCACCAGCCATGCCCCTAGGGAGAGCTCCTTCCCTCCGACTGGCCCCATTTCTGGGTTCCTTAGGAATGTCTGTCTGTCTGCTCTGCTCAATCGGGAGGAGGAGCCCTGGGCCAGAATCCTGGCTGCCCCGGCCAGCCCTAGGAGTCCTTGAGCATGCTGATACGAGCGTAGATCTTCAGGGCAGGCCCCAGCTTGATGTTCATGGCGCTCATCAGGTGGTCCTCCTTGAGCAGCAGCAGAGCTTGCCCATCAATTTCCTGGGCACGGAATTCCTCTGCTATCTCTTGGCAGCCTGAGGGAGATACCACCAAAGATAGTATCAGTAAGAGCTGCCATATTTACTCTTGGTGGCCACTCCACTGCACTTTAGATACATTCTATCATTTAATCCTCACAACCATACCTTGAGGAAGGTATTGCTAATTCTTACTTTGCAGTTTGCAAGAAGCCTAAGTTTACCCATGGTGGTCTTAATCTGTGCCTTCTTGTTTGTGCTCTTGTTCAGCTCACTCCATGAACTAGACTGACCCTAGTGACCACTAAGGTATTGTGGACGTGACAGCAGGTGATTTCCAAGGTTAGATCATGAAGGGCACAGCAGCTTTCACCTTGCTCTTTTGGATAATTTATTTTGGAGTAAGTCAGCCTCCATGTCATGAGACCACTCAAGCAGCCTCTAGAGAGACCCACATGGAGAGCCACAGAGGCCTCTTATTAACAGCCTGCTACACATGCCATCACTACCTTGAAAGTGGATCTTCTGGTCCCTAAACCTTCAGAGAACTGAGCCCTGGTTGCCATCATAACTGAGACCTCATGGAGAGACCCCAAGCCAGAATTTCCCAGCTAAGCCTCTCCAAATTCTTGACCCACAGAACCCTTGAGATAAGGGATGATTGGTTTAAATCATCCTGAACTAATTTGCATCACAGCAATAGGTAACGGGTCCCTAGAAGAGGAGTGCTACCATAAAACGACTCCAAGATGTGGGCAGGGGCTGGAAGGACTTTGAGGAGAGTCAGTGAATGCTCATGGCTCCTTGAGAGACCAAGAAGATGTCTCTGATGGCCCTTGAGGAAGCTACAGGGGAGGCCTACAGGAAAGTGAGGAAACTCTTAGTGGGCTTTTAAAAAACTGGATCCCTGTTATGAAACAGCAAATTTTGCAATACTGTTGTTGGTGATAACCTAATGGACTGGGTGATCTAGCTAAGGAAATTTGGGGGCCGAATGCTGAAGGCGCTAGCTTCTTATTGCTGCTCATGGTGAAACAGGAGAGATAAATAAGCTGAAAAAAAGTTCAACATAAAGGAGCCAGGATTTAAAAATGCCCAACCTCTCTAGATGGCAAATGATGCTAAAACTAAAAAATAAACAGTTTCTAGGCAAAGATCAAATCCAGGGCACAGTCAAGCAAACATGGTGTACAGATGAGACAGAGGGTGTGACTTAAATCTTTTGTTAAGACCTCAGATCTAGGCTTGGTGCCTGCGGCTCAAGCGGCTAAGGCACCAGCCACATACACCTAAGGTGGCAGGTTCGAATCCAGCCCGGGCCTGCCAAACAACAATGATGGCTGCAACCAAAAAATAGCCGTTGTGGCGGGCACCTGTGGTCCCAGCTACTTTGGAGGCTGAGGCAGGAGACTCGCTTGAGCCCAGGAGTTGGAGGTTGCTGTGAGCAGTGAAGCCATGGCACTCTACCCAGGGGGACAGCTTGAGGCTCTGTCTCAAAAAAAAAAAAAAAAGACCTCAGATCTAATGTGATTCCTCAAAGGACTGTTCAATCCAAGGAGTTTCTGGGCAAGCTTCACAGATCCTGTCGGGGCAACAGCAGAACTAAGAATCTTAAGGGTGCTTTCCCTCAGCTTCAGAAAAAGCCCAATATAGATAAGGTGACCAGAGGTCCCACTTTTGGCGGGACAGTCCCGATTTTTAACAATTTGTCCCACGTCCTGTCGTGTTTTTAAAGAATGCACAACAAACTAGGGAACTGTGGGAGAACGGGAAGGGAATAGACGGTTTTTGGCTGCCATGTAGTTATTTCGCCAGGATATGAGTTTTATATTATTTTTGTTAATTTTATAATGTTAAACTTTAATAACAACAAATAATTGTTGAGAACTGCTTATCAAAGTTCATATTGTTGATCAGTTGTTAGAATTCGACTACCATTGCTTGGACTTAACGAACATTTTTTGGCATTGGCAACAATGAAAACATTTTGTAACTGTCTCTCAGATGATATACCTCTACATCTCATACTGTGTGCTAGTTAAACAAGTTATGTCAACAAATCAGCTATTCAGATAATTTAGGTAAGTAATTTATTTATTTATTTCATGAATTTAGCAGACCGTACTTGTATTATTTATATTTTATAGTGGCAGCAAAAACTCTAGCACCAGCCTTGAAAGTGACACTTACGACTTACAAGGTATCATTATTAAAAAAATATATTGAGAAGGAAAAATTGATTTTTGCATCAGCAAAAATCACAATAGAGAACAAATGGTTAGAAATATTTCATCATTTTGAAACAAACCATGTTCCATACAATAATGCACTAAAAATTGTGGGATATGTGCTGTCCTTACTAGGAACTAATGCT
>CAUYTI010147375.1:0-28906 GCA_963575145.1 Galago senegalensis
CGTTGTGGCGGGCGCCTGTGTTCCCAGCTACTTGGGAGGCGGAGGCAGGAGACTCGCTTGAGCCCAGGAGTTGGAGGTTGCTGTGAGCTGTGATGCCACAGCACTCTACCCAGGGGGACAGCTTGAGGCTCTGTCTCAAAAAAAAAAAATTTTTTTTTTAGAGGTTGGGTGCAGTGGCTCATGCATGTAATACCTCTCAGCACTCTGAGAGGCCAGGCAGGTGGATTGCCTGAACTCAGGAGTTCGAGACCAGCCTGAGGCAGAGTGAAACCTCATCTCTAAAAAAAATTAGCTATTGTGGTGAGCACCTATATTCCCAGCTACTTGGGAGGCTGAGGCAAGAGGATCACTTAAGCCCAAGAGTTGAAGATTGCTATGAGATATGACATCATGGCACTCTCCGAGGGGGACAAAGTGAGACTGTGTCTCAAAATAAATAAATAAATAACATAAAATAAAATAAAATTTTTTTTTGTAGAGATGGATTCTTACTATGTTGGTAAGACCAGCCAGGCTGGTCCTGAACTCCTGGCTCAAGCTATCTTCCCACTTTGGCTTCCCAAAGTGCTGTGATTACAGGTGTGAGCCTCCATGCCAGCCTATACTGTAATTTTTAAATTTTTATTTTATAACTGTAAGTTGACAAATATAGTTATATATATTTATAATGAACTGTAATTCACTCAACTATTCTACTATTGCTGATATGATTTCTCCAAGTCTGTCTGCATTTCTGCTAATTTCAAGGAAAATGTAACAGTTAAAACAAAATGGGTATTGTTTGCCCAGAAATTTAAATTACGCCTTAATTGGATTATATATGACAACAGATAATTAAGTTTGCAAACTCATCCAAGAAAAAGTGCTTTGAAGGATGAACTAGGCACTGGTGTCAGTGGGGAGTGCTGCGAAGGTGACTGGAGTGATACTCAGGATTGAGGCATGCATTATTTTCTCTAGGATGAGTCTGAGAATTTAATTTTCAGACCTTGTATATTCTTATTAACCTAGAAAAGTCTCAACTTTATCTCTTTTACACTTTGTATCATTGTCACAGGTTTTATACATTTTACACAGAGATGTTACTTCTGGGGGTGTCATACCAAACATATGTTACCACGCTGGGATTATTAGATTTTTGAGCCTAGTCTCATTCACCCTGCTCAGTTCATAACTGTAGGTATTCATTCATCCACAGCTATAGACATTTAAAGCCTTTACCATGACTCTGACTATGAATCAAACAGGAAGAATTTTAAGCAGCAGCTCCTTTATGTGGCTAGAATGTACACGGGACACAGTTCCCACTCCTAGCCTTGGCAGAGTCAACCTATTCATAACCGTCACATTCACTGTAAATACATCACTCTGGTCAACATGCACACAGATCTGTACCAGTCACTTCTTAGGATGTATTCTAACTTCTACTTGAGCTTTCCTACCTTTGGGATTCTTTTTCTTTGTGTTTAAGAGAGTTGAGAAGGATACTATTAAAAACAGCATTTCTCCTTGGGAAAGCTTACCAAGAGAATTTCCCCCCCTCAACCAAGTCAACCCAGGGCTTGATGAATGTGGAAGGACTCATGTTGTTACTGTATAATCGGATGTTTAAAATGACATTTCTCTGATAGCGAACAGTAAATTTAACAAAAAACTTACTTCTTTCTTGTTCCTTTTCATTTTTCCTCTGTGTGATTTGTCTTCTTAATTTATTCACTTCTGCCTGACAAGATTCAACAACTCGCTCACTTTTTTCAACATCTGCACACACTGCCTGAGGGAAAAAATGACGATGAGACAGGTTAGCTTCAAATTCAAGTACAGGCATTCCATAATCCAGCACTGATTACAATCCTAGGAAAAGTCTAGATTTATTGAGTTAAAAAAGAAGAGAGACACATAAGGAAGAGGAAAACCCTGAAAGCCTAAAAGATCAGTATTGTTACTATTCACTGACTGGCTGCCTCAAGATTATTATGCTATGTAGCCTATAAATTCTATTTTTCTTTTTTTAAGAAATAGAGTCTCACTTTGTCGCCCTCAGTAGAGTACTGTGGCATCACAGCTTACAGTAACCTCCAGCTCTTGGGCTTAGGCGATTCTCTTGCCCAGTAGCTGGGACTACAGGCACCTGCTACAATGCCCAGCTATTTTTTTGTTGCAGTTTGGCTGGGGCCGGGTTTGAACCTGCTACCCTTGGTGTACGGGGCTGGCACCCTACTCACTGAGCCACAGGCACCTCCCCTATTAGCTTATAAATTCTTTTCTTTTTTTTTTTGAGATGGAGCCTCAAGCTATCCCCCTGGGTAGAGTGCCATGGCATCACGCTCACAGCAACCTCCAACTCCTGGGCTCAAGCAAGTCTCCTGCCTCAGCCTCCCAAGCAGCTGGGACTACAGGTGCCGGCCACAACACCCGGCTATTTTTTTGGTTGCAGCCATCATTGTTGTTTGGCGGGCCCGGGCTGGGGATTCGAACCCTCCACCTTAGGTGTATGTGGCTGGCGCCTTAGCTGCTTGAGCCACAGGCGCCGAGCCAGCTTATAAATTCTTGAAAAATAAGGGTAAGATGGGACAGATTTAATCTTTTCCCTTGATTAATCATTTTTATTGAAACGCAAAGGGAATTTTTGGTACCTGTTTAGTTTACAAAGGAGGAACACAAGAAAAGACAGGAATGAGATGCTTTCAACTTTCGTTTATTACCAACAATCAGATACTAGGTAAGACAGCTTTAGTTAGCAGAAAATATAATGAGGGAAAGTTGAAAAAATGTTTTGAAGTCAAGATTTAATAAACGATAATTATGTGAGAATGTACTTATGTAATTCAGCCATTTATAATCAGAGCACTTTCTATGATACTGGTGTTTTCAGAATAGATCATATTCAATCAGCAATGGACTATAACAGCCACATTAAAGTCCTTTGGCCAGTACTGATAGTCTGGAAAGGGCATGGTCATGAATTCAGAACAAAAGCTATTTTCTCTTGCATGTTCCTTCCACGGCAGAAATACTAGAAACTTTCAGAAAGTGGGCCAGTCACCAGTGAGCCTGTATCAAGTTCCCTATACTGCTCAGTGGACACTGACCCTGATTTGGACACTAACCTCATGGTGCTTTCTCCTTTTGCCCCAGGGTGAATTCAGTCTGTTTTCCTCTTTCTAGTCATTAAAGGCTTCTTTTCCTTAAAGCCAGGCTTCCTCAAGCCTGGAAGAGCTGCTTAACTTTACCAGTTTTCTTCCTGTCCTCAAAGGTAAGTTCAAGAGCTCTTTTTCTCTTAGAGTTTTACTGCAAAGTACTACTAAGAATACATCAGGGACGATGAAAAGAACATGGGAAAGTACTGTTAGCACCGAGTTCAGTATCTGGCTTATAGGAGATGTTCCTATAAATACTTCTTGGCTGGGTATACTGGCTCACGCCTGTAATCCTAGCACTCTGGGAGGCTGAGGAGGGAGGGTCCCTTGATCTCAGGAGTTCAAGACCAGCCTGAGTAAGAGCAAGAAGCTGTATCTACTAATACAGAAAAAACTAGCAGGGCATTGTGGCAAGCACCCGTAGTCCTAGCTACTTGGGAGTCTGAGGCAGGAGGATCACTTAAAAGCAGGAGTTTGAGGTTGCTGTGAGCTTGGCTGACACTAAGGCACCCTCACCTGGGTGACAGAGCGAGACTGTAAATAAGTAAGTAAATAGGCTCGGCGCCTGTGGCTCAAGTGGCTAAGGCGCCAGCCACGTACACCCAAAGTGGCGGGTTCGAATCCAGTCCGGGCCGCCAAACAACAATGACGGCTGCAACCAAAAAAAAAAAAAAATAGCCAGGCATTGTGGCGGGCCCCTGTGGTCCCAGCTACTTGGGAGGCTGAGGCAGGAGACTCGCTTGAGCCCAGGAGTTGGAGGTTGCTATGAGCTGAGATGTCACAGCACTCTACCCAGGGGGATAGCTTGAGGCTCTGTCTCAAAAAAAAAAAAAAAATAAGTAACTAAATAATTCTTGCATGAATGACTAGGAATGCACAGGCTCTGCTGCCTTGCCCCACATGATGGAGGCGGGGGGGGGGCACAGTGAGTAGAACAAAGGAAGCAGAGCTGCGACAAGCTATGGGAGCCTTTGACGCAGTCTGTGCTCAGCACATAACTCAGCATAGCTCTGTTCTTAGCAACCCTTCTTTAAACTTGGAATGCATTTTTTTAGAAAAAGAACATGATTATAAATGGGGCCACAAGTATCTAAAATGGTAGTATTAGTAATATACTTCAGTCTCTACTGCAGGCTCAGAATGAGTGAGTTCAGCTTTTGCAGGCTGGTGTGAGTACCTACTCCAGAGATCTGATACTACTTTGGGAAAGCACTTTTGACTTTTGAACCTTAATTCCTTTGTCAGTTGGAAGATAATTAAAAATTAATGTAGAATTAAAAGCATTTGGGCAATACAAATAAGATTAAAACTAGTAAATAAATCAGTTACCTGCACTTTCTCTTGAAGTGCGTTGTAAACCTGATAAATTGCCCTGATGTCTTTCATCACTCCATCTTTGTCAAAAAAGTCAGTACTAGAAGACAGAAAAAATATGTCATAAAGTCACCATATCTGTGAACCTGAAAGGCATTTTTTTCTAACACTTTTATCTTAATCTATTACTTAAATGCTGTGACTCCAAGACAACACTGCTTAAGCAATAATACCCCATACTACTAGGATTAAAGAAATTGATAAAACCTTGGGCGGCACCTGTGGCTCAGTGAGTAGGGCACCAGCACCATATACTGAGGGTGGTGGGTTCAAATCTGGCCCCGGTCAAACTGCAACAACAACAAAAACAGTCGGGCATTGTGGCAGGCGCCTGTGGTCCCAGCTACTCAGGAGGTTGAGGCAAGAGAATCGTCTAAGCCCAAGAATTGGAGGTTGCTGTGAGCTGTGATGCCACAGTACTCTACTGAGAGCAACAGAGTGAGACTCTGTCTCTAAAAAAAAAAAAGAAAAGAAATTGATAAAACCCATGTTACCAAGAAAAAATTTATTTAAAAGGTTATATAGTTTCAATAACTATATTGAATCTCAGAATCAATAGCTTTTAGAATCTCAGAAATAGGCTCAGCACCTTTTGCTCAGTGGTTAGGGTGCTGGCCACATACATCAGGGCTCGTGGGTTCAAACCTGGCCCGGGCCTGCTAAACAACAACAACTACAACAAAAAAATAGCCACGTGTTGTGGCAGGTGCCTGGAGTCCCAGCTACTTGAGAGGCTGAGGCAAGAGAATAATATAAGCCCAAGAGTTTGAGGTTGCTGTGAGCTCTGACACCATAGCATTGTACTAAGAGCAATATTGTGAGACCCTATCTCAAAAAAAAAAAAAAAAAAAAAGGGAAAAAAATAGAATCTCAGAAATACATACTCTATCCAAACTTTTATCAATTACAAAAACACTTACGGTAAATAATAAAAAAAATTGATAAAACAAAGTTCATCTTTTCAATAAGAATAAAATTCAGATAGATGCTGGTGTTATCTAGAGAATTACCTTACCGAGTTCCTCAATTTAAATTATGTCAAACTTGATTTTACATTTCTCTATATACCTTTTAAATATTATTGACAAAAAGAAATGCTGTTAATAAAAAGAAGAAAAAACTCTCATTTTACCTTTCTACTTACCCGTGTTCTTTAATAACTTTGGCATAACTCTGAGAAGTATTTGGCACTGAAGACACTTTGTACTCTTGCTGGCTAGTATTGCCTAGATTAGGAATAGCAAGTGATATCCTTTGATTATACCTATGGGGAAAATGGAGAAAGAGATTATGCTAAAGTACTGCTCTACCCTAAGAAGAGACCTGCTAATAAGAGTCTTAGTCTCTGACACTGTAGGCTAAAAGAAAGTCTCACAGAGTTCCTACTTCTACAGACAACCCAAGGATGCATGAAGTAGCAATTTTTCTCCTTCCTTTAAATAGGAACCTTTACTACAAACTCCTTGAAAGCAGAGGTCATGTCTTATACATTCTCATACATCATTTGCATGCTTATATTGTGAGTATTCAAGGTGTGGTGGCTCATGTCTGGGATCCTAGCACTCTGGAAGACCAAGGCAGGAGGATCCCTTGAGCTACAAGAGTAAGACCCTATCTCTACTGAAAATAGAAAAATTAGCTGGGCATTGTGGTGAGCTCCTGTAGTCCCAGCTACACTTGAAGGCTGAGGCAGGAGGACTGCTTGAGCCTAGAGTTTGAGGTTGCTGTATGCTAGGCTGACACTATGGCACTCTTGCCAGGGCAACACAGTGAGACTCTGTCTCAAAAAAAAAAAAAACCCCAACCAAACACCAACAACCCCCCCCCCAGAGATTAATAAAATCATGCAAATAGCTATTTAATAATTAATGATTATTTTCACCAATGTTGATTTAATTTATTCTCTAATAAATACATTTCCCAAGGGAAACCTTTCTATTTACAGGCAGACAACATGATCACATAATCATATAGATTTTTGGCTTTAAGTTTACAATGCAAAGCCCTCGTTAACCAGCAGGTGGATCAACTTTACAATTTTATCTTTGAAATCTGTTTTAAAATTACAATTAGACTTCTGTAGCCATAAAACTGCATTTCTACATAATGGATTATAGAGAAACAAATGATGATTTCCAGCTATGTATTCCTGTAAGAATTTATCCATAATAAATGTCTTATTAATGCTTCTTGATTCAAAACCAATTTTAATTTATATAAATAACCAACAAGGAAAATATCTTCTCTAAACTACAACCCCCCCCCAAAACAAAAAAACAGCTAAAGAGAATTATGAAAGCTTTTCTTTATATATGCTATAAAATACACTATAATGTACACTTTCAAAGTCATGAATCTCAATTACTTGTATTAACACCTTTCTGCTAATATGAGGCTGGTAGGAAAGCTTTCTTTACCTTCGATTTGGCCTAAAGAGAACATATTCTAAAGCATGAGTAGAATTGTTGGCGGTGGAGATGAAGCTGAAGAGAAGGAAGACGAGGTCGGGCACCCCGAGGATCCGGGTTAGCTGCTTGTGGAGAACCTGCTCTCGGTATGACATCTGCTGCTGTGTATTGCGCCGGAATCGGTACCACCCAATAACTTTCTGCAATAAAGACAGAAAAAGAGTCTTTAAAGTTGCACGAAATCTTACGAACTAAACTCTGAATGCATCCATAAAAACACATGTGCATAAATGTTCACAGCAGCTTTCTGTGTGATAGCCCCACACTGAAAACACCCCAATTGTCCACCAGCAGGTCAGTCAATGGATAAACAAACTGTTGTATGTCCATACACTGGAATTCTACTCACTAACACAACACGGAAGAATCCCAATATAATTATGCTGAGTGAAAGAAGAGAGATTAAAAAATGTATGTAAGATTCTATTTATATAAAATTTTAGGATGGTGCCTATGGCTCAAGGAGTGGGTTCAAACCCAGCCCAGTCAAAAGAAAAATTTTAGAAAATGAAAACTAATCTAGAGTGACACAAGGCAGATCAGTGGTTGATTAGAATGCGGGAGGGCAAGGGTGAAAAGGTAGGTTAGAAAAGTGCACAAGGAAACTTTCCCAGGTGACAGGTATGCTTGTCACCTTACTCTGGTGGTGGTGTCATGGGTGTGCACATACATCAAACTTTGAAGTGTATATCCCAAATACGTGCAGTTTACTGTATGTCAATTCTACCTCAAGACAATTATTTTTAAAGTTTAGCTTCTGAGGGCAGCACCTGTGGCTCAAAGGAATAGGGCACTGGCCCCATATGCTGAAGGTGGTGGGTTCAAACCCAGGCAAGGCCAAAAACTGGAAAAAAAAAAAAAAGTTAGGTTCTGCCACGCACAGTGGCTTGTGCCTGTAATCCCAGTACTTTGGGAGGTCAAAGCAGAAAGATCACTTGAACCAGGAGTTGAAGGCCAGCCTGGGCAATACAGTGAGATCTTGTCTCTAAAATTGTTTTTTTTTAATTAACCAGAGTGGTAGAGTGTGCCTACAGACCTAGTTATGTGGGAGACTGAGCCAGGAGGATTGTGTGAGCCCAGGATTTCATTGCTGCAGTGAGCTATGCTCATGCTACTGCACTTCAGCCTGGATGGCAGAGTCAGACTGTCTCAAAAAAAAGGAAATTTAGCTTTGTCAGCTTAAGCTATACCATAGCTAAACTGGTTAAAGCAAATTAAACTGATACATTCTCTGGAAGAATATGTCTCACAGGGCTCGGCACCTGTAGCTCAGCAGCTACGGCACCAGCCACATACACCAGAGCTGGCAGGTTCGAATCCAGCCTGGGCCTACCAAACAATGACAACTACAACCAAAATACAGCTGGGCATTGTGGTGATTGCCTGTAGTCCCAGTTACTTGGGAGGCCGAGGCAAGAGGATTGCTTAAGCCTAAGAGTTGGAGGTTGCTGTGAACTGAGACACATGGTACTCTACTGAGGGCGACGAAGTGAGACTCTGTTCCAAAACAAACAACCACAAAAAAAGAATACGTCTCACAACGGTTTACTGGACATCTGGAAGACAGATGGCCTAAGAGATAGTTGGGAGCTTGCTAAAACGCCAGATTCCTGGCCTTCCTCTTCCATAATCTGCAGAATCAGAGCCTCTAAAGGTAGAGTTAGGATAGAAGTCTGAATTCAAGGTAAGTTTTTGAGTTTTTCTTTTTTCTCACATACTGAAATTTGAAAACTTCTGTTGTAGAAACAATTTTCTTTTTTGAGACAGGGTGTCTCACTCTGTTGCCCCAGGCTGGAGTGTAGTGGCACAATCCCAGTTCATTAAAACCCTCAACTTCTAGGCTCAAGTGATCCTTCTGCCTCAGCATCTGGAGTAGTTAGGACAATAGGGGCGTGCCTATCAAAAAATTGTTTTTGTAGAGATGCGGTCTCACCATGTTCCTCAAGCTGGTCTCCAACTCCTAGCTATAAGCAGTCTTCCCACCTCGGCCTCCCAAAGTGCCTGGCCACAACTTACTTCTTTTTTCTTCATGATTTTCTTTTTTTTTTTTGAAACAGAGTCTCACTATGTTGCCCTCAGTACAGTACCATGGTGTCACAGCTCACAGCAACCTCAAACTCTGGGGCTCAAGTGATTCTCTTGCTTCAGCCTCCCAAGTAGGTGGGACTACAGGTGCCTGCCACAATGCTTGGCTATTTTTTTGTTGCAGTTGTTGTTGTTTAGCACGGCCGGGCTGGGTTCAAACCCTCCAGCCTGGGTCAATGTGGCTGGTGCCCAACCCACCGAGCTACAGGTGCTTCCTTTTCTTCACAATTTTGTATTAGAAAAACCATCTTCATATAGTTTCCTTCTTTGAAAAAAACCCTTTGAGTAAAAATCCTATTTTGTGAAGTAAAAGTAGTTTAAAACTGTCAGTGTCACATTAAAATCAACAGTAAGTTTAGATTATGATCCAGTACTTTCACACAGAAAGAAAGTAAACCAACTTCTGGAGAGTCCTGTGCCAGAGCTCCAGCTAGCTGAAATATCTTCACTGATTATGATAATCACTAGGTAAGTCTTGTTTTCTCCACAGTTCATATCATATACATGGAACTACAAGGAACAAAGAAACAAGCCACGGTTCCATCCCTCACCAAACCTTTCTTTCAGCGTAAAATCTTATAAAACAGATATTCTGTCCAAAATCACACAGCTTGTAAGTGACAGTCAAGATGTGCAACCAGGCTGCCTGTCTCCTTCTGCTGTGCAACATTAACTTTCAAATTCCACATTAGTCACATGATATTGCTTATAAAAAAGTTAAAAGTAATTTTCCTTTTAAGAAAAAGACAGGTGGCACCCATAGCTCAGTGGGTAGGGCGCCAGCCACATATACCCAGGCTGGTGGGTTTGAACCCTGCCCAGGCCAGCTAAAATAACGACAACTGCAACAACAAAAAAAAATAGCTGGGTGTTGTGACAGGCCCCTGTAGTCCCAGCTACTTCGGAGGCTGAAGCAAGAGAATCACTTAAATCCAAGAGTTCGAGGTTGCTGTGTGACCTGTGATGCCATGGCACTCTACTGAGGGCAACAACTTAAGATTCTGTCTCAAAAAAAAAAAGAAAAAGAAAAAGTAGACAGAAAAATTATCAGTTGGCTAGAGCTACCAATATATGTGAATACGGCCCAGTTCAGTCTAAGACTCAACAGTCCATATTAAACGTAGGCATTATCACCTCCTCTGTGGGGTGGGGGCATGTCTCTGGCTCCCTGCAGACCCCTGGACAGCGCTGACACACTGGCTGCTTTCATGAAATACTCACTGACTAACAAAATCTTGCAAGTGGTTACTAGAGGAGTAATAGTGCTTTTCAGTTATGCCAATTCCAACTCTTTTATTCCATTTGTAATTTTTTTCCTAGCTGCTTCGTAAGTAGAAATTCCATTTGTATTTTCTGAGAAGTGGGAGCCTTATTAATTTATGTCAAATATCAACTGATAGTCATCAATATCAGTAACAATAGTTTTAAATAGATTCTCTTCATTCTGATCAATGTAGGATGAAATGCCAAATTAATATGTATTGAGGATATCTTTGATTCTGTAGTACCTTTTAGAGTCAACAAGCTAGCTGCAAGGCTACTGAGAAATTGTACCACTGATGCTGAAAAGCACATTTTGAATAGCTATATTTGGGTTATGATGAAGAATTATGAATATCTCCCCTAAAATCTATGCTGAAGTCTCACAGCCAATTTCTCACATAGACTTTCTATTTTCTTCTCTATGCTAGACATTTGCTTTCATTTTCTGAAGCCAAAGCAATCACCCCCAAACTGAGCACATTAATCGTCTTTAGTTCATGTTCCTTCTGGCCTTATGATGATACTAGCACAGCTGTTACAGTTATCGTTATCTATTTCAGAGCTTCTGTTTTTTTAATTTTTGAGACAGAGTCTTACCTTCTTGCCCCTGGTAGAGTGCTGTGGCATCATAGGTCACAGCAACCTCAAACTCTTGGGCTCAAGTGATCCTCTGGCCTCAGCCTCCTGAACAGCTGGGACTACAGGCACCCACCACAACACCCAGCTAGATTTTCTATTTTTAGTAGAGATGGGGTCTTGCTTTGGCTCAGACTGGTCTCAAACTCCTGAGTTCAAAGGATCCACCTGTCTTGCCCCCCAGAGTACTGGGATTACAGGCGTGAGCCACTGTACTTGGCTATTTCAGAGATTCTAGAAGGCATTAAGTCCGCCTTGCTTTGTTTGATTCTAGAAGGCGTTAAGTCCGTTACTTGCTTTGTTTGGCTTTTGCCTGAAACCTAAGGCCTGTGCGAACTTTGTCAGTACAGATGGATTCCGCCAGAATAATAATTTAGCCTAAGGACCACGCTGTATCTACCGGGGGATTTTTACATGAAAAGCATTGGCCTTTATCTCAAGCCTAAGCTTTTAAATGTACCTTTTAGGTGAATGAGGAGGCAGCTGCTGTCTGGGAGATGAGGATGGACACTCAGAGATTCCAGGATGTATCAGGGCACATCATGGCAAGAGGAGCACGTGGACCTTTCCCACCCGGGCAGCCATCCTGGTCACACACAAAGCCATCTCTCCTTTCTTCCCACCCACCCTCCACAATTCCCATCCTGCCTTTTATTCTTACATGAAATCAGTGGTGTGGAGAAGATCCTGTAAGTGAGAAAGGTTGTTGATCTGATCTAATTGTGCTTAACTTCTTGTCTCACTCTATTGCTCAGTGAGAATGCTATGCCGTCAGCCTAGCTCACAGCAACTTCAAACTCCTGGGTTCAAGTGATCCTCTTGCCTCAGCCTCCCAAGCAGTTGGGACTATAGGCACCAGACAAAATATGTGGCTAAGTTTTACTAGAGACGAGGTCTTGCTTTGCTTAGTATGGTCTGGAACTTCTAAACACAAGTGATCCTCCCACCCCAGCCTCCCAAAGTGCTGGGATTATAGGTATGAGCCACTGCACTTTCTCTTGACACCCTTAAACAAAGGTATTTTGTTTTCTGTTTGGCAAGTTGAAAACTTTTATTGGCACTTTTTCCTCAAGGGATGACTAATGACCCATCAATTTTTCTAGAATCAATGTCCTCAGGCAAAAAAAGTAAAACCTATACATGGTATAACAGAATAAATTATACATGAGATTAGCAGACAATACTTTAGTAATAAAACTTTGATAGTTTTTATTTCATCCAGAATGGCTTACCACATATAACCAGAAGATCATATGCGTATGTTGACAGAAATAATAAACACATGACCTTTTGAAAAAACATCCATGTTCAAATTTCATTGAACTTGAAAGAGTAATATATCCAAACAGGTCTGATTTCAATTTATGTTTTTTAGAGAGTTTTCCTTATTATAAAATTAATGCCCCTGCATTAAATATTTGTAAAATTATTTTTTAAATTACAAAGTAGAAAGAACCACACAGAGGCAACTGAATTATTGTTAACTTTACAGATTATAGTAACTGTTTTTCTTTGGATTTTTTTTTAACATTTTATTTATTTATTTTTTATTTTTTTGCCGTTCTTGGCCAGGGCTGGGTTTGAACCTGCCACCTCCGGCATATGGGATCAGCACCCCACTCTTTTGAGCCACAGGCGCTGTCCTTTCCTCAGATTTTTACATAATGGAATCAGACTATAGATATTTAAGTTCTTAAAATTAATATACTATAAACATTGTCTCACACCTGCAATTTACTTTTAAATCTACTTAATAGAATTCTCACATATTAACACCAAATCTCATCATTTTATTTTATATTTCTGTCTGGTTTTAAGTGTGCGTGATAAGGAACGATTTCCAAATCTGGACAAGAAATAGAACATACCTTTCTCCGATCTTTAAGAATCCTATCCAGACTCTCTTCATTGACTTTGCTTGCATAATCATAAAAACTAGTTAACAGAAAAAAATACCTTATTAAAATCACATAGTATTGTGACAATGACATGCTTAACCATGTTGAGTCTATGGGGCATCTAACCCTAATATATAAATGCTTGTTTTCAACAGGTATATAAAGAGAACTTAGACTAAAATGCTTTCCTGATATGAGGTGTCTCTTGTATCAAGGAATACCCGAGAGATTGCTACGTTCAAAAGATATTACTTCCACATGTGGAAGGTGCTGATAGCAAGTAATTATAAAATGTGGGGTTTCAAATGGCTGTGACATTTTTTCTTTGTTTCTAAGTATCAATTACTTATGAAAAAAATATAATGCAGCAGCTCGTTTCCCGAGAAATGAAGACAGAAGAACCATTTGCTGAGTGCCTTTTCATAAGATGCTCGGGCTGCACGCTTTCTCATATTATTGCACTTCACTCTCCCTTCAGTGCTGGGAGACATAAGTTCAGCCTGACAATGTAACATGTTTTATTCATTCTCGGTTTTGTAGATAAAGACACCAAGGTTAAGTGACTTGCCCCAAATCATAGAAGTGGGACACAGAAGGGCTGGAATTTGAAGGCAGGTCTGGGTAGCTTCAAACCTAACACATTCACCTCCAAACAGACCACTGTGACCAGGATCCTTCAGTGTTCAGTACAGGTGCAATGATGTGCAGGCCTTTTCTATCACTGACTGTGGTCCTGGGAATGCTACCCTCTCTCCCATCATCATAAGCCCAGGCCTTATAAGGCAGGAAGAAGTACAAGATACAGCAAAAAATACTGAATCAGAAGCCTGCAAAAACCAGCTCCAGCCCTAGTTCTGCTTCTCATTGTAAGAGGTGGGAAAGCCACTTAACCTATCTGGCCTCCATTTCCTTTTTTGCAAAATAAGGAGTTAGGACTAGACATGATTTCTCAGATTTCTTTCAGCTCTAAAAATTATGAGTCTATGATTTAAACTCAGTTCAATGCTTGTTCTAGTACTGCTTTGCTAACTGCATTTTAACGGATTCCTCAGAAGGGTGAGGGAGGCACACTCAGTGAAGCTTTGATAGTCAGAACCAGATCAGACACTTTCACCGACCAGACAAATGCCATGTGTGGACCAGGCCCTGAATCATGTCATGTGCTGAGGTTTCTTTCAAATGAACTAACTCAGTTTGCTTGCCTATTCCTCCTCCAGTTATGTGTAAATCTATGAGAGGTGAGGTCCTCAGCTAATCTGAGGCTTCTTTCATAGATAGCCATCCCGCATGACAACAACTCTGAAACAATCAATGGTAGGGATGAATGTGTCAGGCTGAATGTGATAGAAGTTTCCAAGGCTCTTGGCTGCAAGAGGCTTGGTGTCTGGGCCACCTTATAATGGGAAAGTGGTCAGGGCAGAAGTTGAGGGGAACACACAGCAGGAACCGTCAAGCAGAAGGCAGTGGTGAAGGTTAGGAAGAAAGTGGCAATCAGGAACACCAAATTGTGCTCATATGGGCAGCAATGGAAGGAAAGGTTGGCCTGGCTTCTGGAAGGGATAGGAAGTAGGGCCTCATGAAACACAGACTCAAAATCATCATACCAGCCATTAAGCAGAAGAGTTTGAGGCTGAGAAAGCAGGCACAGGCCTGTGTGGTGGTTTGGGAGAATCTAGTGAGTGAGAGACACTGGACTCCCCCACCCCTTGCCCCCCAGGATGTTTCTATGGTATTTGCCTTTGTCTTCCTAAATGCTGCGCCTATCATTTCTCTCTTTCTGTCCTTTAGTTGGTCATAATATGGAACTGGTACACACAGAAGTCCTTCTGTTACCCATGGTTCCATACTCCAGTTTCAGTTACCCTTGGTCAACTTGGGTCCAAAAGTAGCTTGAAAGAGAGAGGCCACATTCATGTAACTTTTATTATAGTAATTGTTATAATTGTTCTATTTTATTATTAATCTCTTTATGCACCTAATTTATAAATAAACTATCATCGGTATATGTGGGAAAAGACAGCATATATAGAGTTTGATAGTAACTGTGGATTCAGGCATCCACTGGGTTCTTGGCGCATATTCCCCACAGTAAAGGGGAGACTACCGTATTAACTTAAATAGCAAAAAAAGAGAAAGATCTATGTACCCTTCCCTTATGTTTTAAAGTTGAACACTGAACTTTTTTTATTGTTCTTAAAAACATTCACTAAATTATTGTATCTTGATTAACTTTGGTCTCTCTGGCTGAAGAGTCCTGAAAGGCTGAAGGGGGATGCTTCCATTCTAAATCACAGAGGCCACAAGGTACACTTTCCCCTTCCTCTTTTCCTAATCTAACATACTGCTGTACACATAGCATGCAATCAGTAAGTGAATTTGGGTGCTCTCAGCTACACTCGTGACTTTATAGACACCACCAGCCTCAGGCCTAAATTTACTAGTGTTTTTAGTTTTTGAGACACTCTCTGTTGTCCAATCTAGAATGCCATGGTGTCATCATAGCTCACAGCAACCTCAAACTCATGGGTTCAAGGGATACTCCTTGCTCAGCCTCCCAAGTAGCTGGGACTACAGGCACCTACCACTATACCCAGCTAATTTTTCTATTTTTATTTTTATTTTTTTTTTTTTAACTTCAAAAACTTTTATTTTATTTTATTTTTTTAACTTCAAAAACTTTTATTTTTTTTTATTTATTTTTTTTTTAACTTCAAAATCTTTTATTTTTTATTTATTTATTTTTTTAACTTCAAAAACTTTTATTTATTTTTTTTTTTTTTTAATTTTTCTATTTTTAGTAGAGACAGGACCCTTCTCTTGCCCAGGCTGGACTCTAACTCTTGAGCTCAAGCAATTGACCTGCCTTGGCGTCCCGGAGTGTTGGCATTACTTATAGGCATGAGCTACTGTGCCCAGCCAATTCACTAGTTTTTTATCAGTCAATCCTTTTAATAAAGACTAAAAGCTAATAGAGAAGGATGCAGCTTACCTAAAAAGTTTTGAACAAGGGTGATGGTTGTGGATTTCTGTAATTAGAAAGACAAGATACATCTCAGTTAATAATATAAAATACAGGCAATTACAAAATAGCTCAGGATTTAGTTATTTATGAGACAGAATCTCATTTTGTTGCCCTTGGTAGAATGCTGTGGCATCATAGCTCACAGCAACCTCAAACTCTTGGGCTCAAGTGATCCTCTTGCCTCTGCCTCCCAAGTAGCTAGGACTAAAGGTACCTGCCACAATACCAATACCTGGCTTTTTTTTTTTAAGAGACAGGGGTCAAGCTCTTGCTCAGGCTGATCTCAACTCCTGAGCTCAAGCAATCCACCTGCCTGGGCCTCTCACAGTGCTAGGATTATAGGTGTGAGCCACTGTGCCCAACCAAGATTTTTTTTTTTTTTTTTTTTTTGTAGTTTTTGGCCAGGGCTGGGTTTGAACCCACCACCTCCAGTATATGGGGCCAGCGCCCTACTCCTTTGAGCCACAGGTGCCGCCCTCAACCAAGATTTATTTTTTTAATCCAAATCTCAGATAATGAAAAAAGTCTGTTTGGGAGAGTTTTTCTCTCCCAATCGGGTGCTGCCTGCACACCAGTGAAAGCCATTGTAACTTAACATTTACAGTCAGGGACATGTTACCAGAACAAAAAAAAAATGCAGAATGGAAGTTCAATTTCCATTTGTCTCTGTAAAATGAGGATACATCTGAAAGCTTTACATTCAGGGACATGCAGCTATTATGTGCCTGGCTCAATCTCATCTATTTAAACAAAGTATAATAGGAAAAACTAATCACTTACTGGAAGCATTTAATCAAGTTGCATAAAAGCTGTGAGGGCAGCTGAGGGAGAGAAGGACCTTAACCACCCTCTCATCAATAACCAACTAACAACTCATGACAACTTGGGCTGGGTGCTTTGAAGGGGCGAAAACTCTGGAAATCCAGTAACCCTTTCAAAAATGGTTAGTACCAAGGGAAACCCTCATTTATAAGGCAGATTGTAACAGCTTCTGAAAAGTTGCTGTAATTAAGGAGAATGAACAATTTCTTCAGGCTCATCAGGGGGCTTAGGGTCTGGGTTTCTTTATAAGATTATGAGACTAATTGACCATTCAATTCTATTAATCATGTCCTCCTAGAGAGTGACTCATCGCCTGCTGTTTAAAAAGCCAAAGCCCCAGAGTTCCAGGCTGTAATTTTAACTCAATTAAAATGAAACCACAGCCTAGAAAGACATGGGGCTACACCCATTAGCTTCTGTATTTGTGTTAATACTGCCCAAACACACGCACAAATGCAATATTTCCACAGGAAAGGAAAGCTCATTTGCCTAAGCAAATAAAAAAACTCATCCAGAAATATTTCCTTCTTTTATCTCTAAAAATGATACAGTATACCATCATTAAGTTATTTCAGAGATACTATTTATAATTAGGATACAGAAAATATGTAGCTAAAAATATTACCTAGACTTCCAGCAGAAGAAAGACTCAACTTCTACTCTAAAGGAAAGAATATTTTGAGATTCTTTCTTTTTAAAAAATTAAAAAAATGCAATCAGTGTAACCTAATTCTTTGTACCCTCAATGAATCCCAATTTTTTAAAAATGCAAATATGCACCAGATAGGTTATAGCTGGATAAACTAGTCGCATGCATATTTTATTACTGTTTTTGAAATTTATGTAGATACTATTAACAGTAATAAAATATGGTTATCTTAAAAATAAAATAACTAGCTTGGCGCCTGTGGCTCAAGCAGCTGGGGCGCCAGCCACATACACGGGAGCTGCTGGGTTCAAATCCAGCCTGGGCCCACCAAACAACAACGCAACCAAAAAATAGCCAGGCATTGTGGCAGGTGCCTGTAGTCCCAGCTACTTGGGAGGATGAGGCAAGAGAATCACCTAAGCCCAGGAGTTGGAGGTTGCTGTGAGCTGTGACACCTCGGCACTCTACTGAGGGCAATAAAGTAGAGACTCTACCTCTAAACAAATAAATAAAATAAAATTTAAAAAAATAACTAAAAATTTTTTTCTTAATAGATTCAGGTGATACAAGCTGAATTTGTTTTACATGTATGTATTGTATAGTGGTGAAGTCTGGGCTTTCAGTGTAGCTGGCACCTGAATGGTATATACTCTGCTCAGTATTGTTGTCCCTCAGCCCTCCCAACCTCCTCCCTTTTTAGTCTCCAATGTCCATTTTACCACTCTGTGCACTTGTGTAGCCAAAGTTCAGCTCCCACTTGTAAATAAATGCAGCATTTATTTTTCTGTTCAAAGGAAAGAATATCTTGTTCAATGAAATCCCTGGGGTAAGGGCTGAACTCTGAATGCACACTGCCAGTTTTTTTCATAATTTACAACCTGGATTAGAGGCACACAAAATACATACTCTAGACATCACACACTGTTTTCTGAATAAAGTTCAAACATGAAAAAGTGCAGACTGCAATGAAGCTGGAGGGTACACTAACTGACAGGTGGACATCTAGAAGCAGGCAGAAGCCAGGCAGCTTCGCCTGGGATTTCCAGAGTTTCTCATGCCTCAGTGGCTCATCTACCTGGTAAAAGCACCTCGAAGGACGTGTGGCCTGCCAACACACAGTTCTCTCGCCATCTCTACCATGTGGTACTGCTGTTCCTGCTTCTCTTCCTCCTGGGTAAGCCCCCTTCCATTTTTTCCAAAGATTGCTACTGCACCTCCTCATTAACTAAGGACACTTGTCTATTGCTGCCTCCCCTCACTCCTAGAACTAAGGGGACAGCTTTGCTTAGAGTTAGCGCAACATTTTAAATAAATATATATTCAAAATGAGATGCAGACATTTTGTGTTCAAAATGTGATACTATATTAAGTCCTTCCAGTGCAGAGAGTAAGGTAAAAACAGAGTCAATCTATTTTATTTAAAACCTCTTATTCTAGGCTCAGTGCCTGTACCTCAGTGACTAGGGCACTGGACACATACAACTGCAGCTGGCGGGTTTGAACACAGCCCAGACCTGCCAAACAACAATGGCAACTACAACAAAAAAATAAAGTAGTCTCAGCTACTTGGGGGTGGGGGGGATGAGGCAAGAAAATTGCTTAAGCCCAAGAGTTTGAGGTTGCTGTGAGCTGTGATGCCACAGCACCCTGCCGAAGACCACATAGTGAGACTCTGTCTCAAACAAACAAACAAACAAACAAAAAAGAAACAAACAGAAACCCCCATCTTATTCTAGAGGTTGAGCTACAGCAGAGAACCTCTTCCTCCCACTGACAGTGAATACTGCTCAAGGAAGTTTCCCTTATGTTTGTTCTTTCAACCCACATATTTTCCAGAGTCCCTGGTTTACATTTTTGGATGTTTTTATTCTGTTTTTATTTTTTGACACAGAGTCTAATTCTGTCCCCCTGGGTAGAGTGCCATGGCATCATAGCTCACGGCAACCTCAAATTCCTGGGTTCAAGTGATCCTCTTGCCTCAGCATCCCCAGTAGCTGGGACTATAAGCATGTGCCACCAGCCCCAGCTAGTTTTTTATTTTCCATAGAGACAGGGGTCTCCCTCTTGCTCAGACTGGTCTTGAACACCTGATCTCACGCAATGCACCTGCCTTGGCCTCCCAGAATACTAGGATTACAGGCATGAATCCACCACACCCAGCCTGATGTTTTTACTTTTCTTTTATACTTTTTTTTTTGCTTGAACCCACCACCTCCGGCATATGAGGCTGGTGCTCTAGCCCTTTGAGCCACAGGCACCACCCGATGTTTTTACTTTTAAATGAAAAATATTACAATGGTGACAAAACACTTAAGCTGGTAATAGCAAAGGCTTTGCCCATAAGATGCATAATTCTTTCAAAGAACTGAATGTTGCTAAAAAATTAAAGACTGTACAGCAAGAGATGGTTGTCATGATACCGTATTAACTGGAATGCTCTATTGATTGTTATTTCTTCATGTCTACGGTACCATGAAAACTGATATTTACTGCAGTGTATGAGTCAAAGGATCAATATATTATGCTACATAGAATTGTAATTATTTTACCATTCTATTTCTTTAAAAAGAATTAAACAGTCAGAATATTTATCCCAAATGCTATTTTTGTAATCATGCCAGATGAGAGCGCTCTTACTCCACAATTTCCTATCAGTTAACTGCATCTGGCAATTTAACCTTCATCCACCAGATTAATTTTATAAACCCAAGTGCTAATAATAAATAACTTAACAGATGTCCTATGAAACAAACTGTTTCAAAATTTTAAGGAATTAAGCAAAACAAAAACAAAAACCTCGATGAAAAACAAGCTATACTCTGTACACATATCAAGTCTTAGTAAGTCAATTAACATGGGGAGTAGGTTAAGTGGGTTTTATGGTTTCAAACTTTAGGAGACAATTCTGTCTCATTTTCCCCCAACACTAACCCCACCTCAATCCTTACCCTTGTTCCCTAATCTAGGTACTAGAAGGCTATCAGAACAGGTTTGGTTGAAATTGATGACTTGCTTCCAATATGACTTAACCTGCCAGCAATATTTTAAACCACAAACTCCTCATCCTCGTGCATTCTTGTTTTAGTTTAGTCATACAGAACAAGGCCAGATCCCCTGTGTGTTTTATACACTTCTGATTCTGCATTCCCTTGAATACACTGCCCACTGGCCCTAAGTTCAACTCTTCGTTGATACCTTTACTGATTTCCCCACTAGCAGTTTCTCTCAACTATGGACACAGGATTTTCTTTGTTCCTCTCCTTTTTTTTTTTTTTTTTGTTTTTAGACAGAGTCTCACTTGGTCACCTTTGGTAGAGTGCCATGGCGTCTTAGCTCACAGCAACCTCAAACTCGGGCTCAAGCAATTCTCTTGCTTCAGCCTCCCAAGTAGCTGGGACTACAGATGCCTGCCATAATGCCTGGCTATTTTTCTTTTTAGATGGGGTCTCACTCTGGCTCAGGCAATCCACTAGCCTCAGCCTCCCAAGTGCCACTGCGCTGGCCTTTCTTATAGCACTCATCTTGCAGTGTCTGGTATTTCTGCATCTCTGTCTTATCTGCCCCACAGCTCTGGAAGGCAGGAATGATTCTATTTCTTTCACTGCTCAACACATGCCTTGTGCGTGGAAGTTATTTAATAGAAGTCTGCTGCATAAATAAATGAAATGTTCCCTGTTTTCTTCTATCAGAATGTGCTGTTTTGGGATCTGGTTGAGGTATACCTGAAAGGACTTGATCACTACTTACCAAAAAGAGGTTGATCAATGATCTAAGGAGAGTAAGTTCATCTAGAGACTCCTTTCTCTTCTTCAGTAATCTCCCCTCAAATGACTACCTGGCTTGTCAGAAGCCTGTGTAGGTTTAGCAAATATCCCAGACAAACAAGTGTAAACATCTTAGCTGGATGCCTCTAGGAAGGACTGGAGTTCATTCCTTATAGTGTGAGGTGATACTGGCAATGGAAGGAGCCTAATGTGCAAACTTAAGATTCATTGTTTTTATTTTTTTAGACCAAATTTCACTCTGTTGTCCTAAGTAGAGTGCCACAGCATCATCAGACCTCACAGTACCCTCAATCTCCTGGGCTCAGGCAATCCTCTTGTCTCAGCCTCAGTCCCAATAGCCGGGACTATGGGTGCCGCCACAGTGCCCAGCTAGTTTTTCTATTTTTAGTAGAGATGGAGTCTCCCTCTTGCTCAGACTGGTCTCAAATTCCTGAGTTCAAGTAATCCACCTGCCTCAGCCTCCCAGAGTACTAGAATTACAGGTGTAAGCCATTGCACCTGGCCTCGATTTTTTTTTCTTTTTTTTTTGAGATAGGGTCTCACTCTGTTGTACAGGGTAAAGCACAGGGGCATCATCAATGCTCACTAAAAACTCAAACTCCTGTGCTCAAGTGATGCTCCTGCTTCAGCCTCACAAGTAGCTGGGCTATAGGCACCCACTAATAGTTAATTTTTCTATTTTTTGTAGAGACATGGTCTTGCTATATTGCTCTTGAACCCTTGGCCTCCCAAGTGCTGGGATTAGAAGCATAGGCCACCACGCCCAGCCTTCAATTAGTTTTAAAAAGACTATCAGGCTTGGCGCCTGTGGTTCAAGTGGCTAAGGCGCCAGCCACATACACCTAAGGTGGCAGGTTCGAGTCCAGCCCGGGCCCAACAAACAACAATGATGGCTGCAACCAGGCGTTGTGGCGGGTGCCTGTAGTCCCAGCTACTTGGGAGGCTGAGGCAGGAGACTCGCTTGAGCCCAGGAGTTGGAGGTTGCTGTGAGCTGTGATGCCATGGCACTCTACCCAGGGGTATAGCTTGAGGCTCCATCTCAAAAAAAAAAAAAAGAGGTCACAGAGCCTGGAGAACATCGTCCCTGTTCAGCTCCAAGCCAGCTGCAGAAGACAAACCTTAAGCCCCAAACCACAAAGATGTTCAGTCTCCATGTCTCTCAGGGGGAACATTAGGCAGGAACCAATTCTGTAGGTACCAGATATAGGTCAGGAAGGCACTTTAGGTGTGGGAGTACCACTCAAGGGAAAGGGCTGCAGGAAAATTCAGAACCCTTGTTAATCACATTTATCAATCATTTGGTAACATTTTACACCTCCTGTAAGCCCTCCCCTGGACAAGGCAAAAAAAGAACTACCTTGGAGTTTCTTTTGTTTGTTTGTTTTTCAGACAGTCTCAAGTTGTTTCCCTGAGTAGAGTACTCTGGTGTCACAGCTCACAGCAACCTCAAACTTTTTTTTTTTCATGCCTCAGCCTCCCAAGTAGCTGGGACTACAGGCGCCCACTATGTCATCCTCAGTAGAGAGCTGTGGTGTCACAGCTCATAGCAATCTCAAACTCTTGGGCTCAAGCAATCCTCTTGCCTTGACCTCCCAAGTAGCTGGGACTACAGGTGCCAGCCTCAGTGCCTGGCTTTTGTTTGGTTACAGGTGTCATTGTTGTTTTAGTTGGCCAGCCAGGTTCTAACCCACCAGCCTTGGTCTATGTGGCTGACGCCCTACCCACTGAGCTATGGGCGCCACTTACCTGGGAGTTTTTAACATCTTTCTCCACTCGTGGAGATTGACTTGCTCCCTAGAAAGCATTTTTGCTTTGGATTTATTTCCTACAATAAAACCTATTTGTGTTGGTGGCGCCTATAGTTCAGTCAGTAATGCGCTGGCCACATACACTGAGGCTGGAGGGTTCAAACCCAGCCCAGGCCTGCTAAACAACAATGACAACTGCAACAACAACAAAAAATAGCCAGGCTTTGTGGTGGGCACTTGTAGTCCCAGCTACTTGGGAGACTGAGGCAAGAGAATTGCTTAAGCCAGTGGTTCTCAACCTTCCTAATGCCTAATGAACCTTTAATACAGTAAAAAGGGGTTGCGACCCACAGGTTGAGAACCACTGGCTTAAGCCCAAGAGTTTGAGGTTGCTGTGAGCTGTGACGCCAGAGCACTCTACCTAGGGCCACAGCTTGAGACTCTGCCTCAGAAAAAAAAAAGAAAGCTGTTTGTGTTGAACTGCTTTCTGTCTGTTATCACTCTGTTGCACCAGCTTTGCTTGAGATTCTTCCAAGCAAGGAGCCAAATAACCAGACCTGATGTTAATATAAATAGACTAAAGAATTTTTATATCTGCCCATGCCCCCTAACTTGCTCTCCTCCATCCTCCTCGCCCGAACTCATCCCTTGAGGCCTAGATTAAGATGCTCCTCCCACAAGTCAGGTGTAGTCCTCCCTCAGGGCCTTGGCATGGGCTGTACTGCCTGCCCAGAATGCCCTTCCTGTGGAAGTCCACAGTAAGGCCTCTCCCAGCACCTTCATCCCTCTTCCTGCCCTGAGTTTTTGTATAGTACTTACTACCTTCTATCAGACAATATCATATTTGCTAGATATGTTGTTTACTATCTCCTCTACCTGGCTGCCAGCCCCTGGATAGGTACTTAATAAATATTTTTAAAATAAATAGTTAAATGCCAAGAGTGTGGGAGTGAGTCAGTGTGGTAACACCAGAGACTGGGGCTGGTCCCTATGCACACTGATGGTGGCTTGGCCTGGGTTGGGACTGTGGACTGGGAAGGAGTTGCAAGGACCCAATGACAAGGAGCCCAAGCTCAGAGAGGGACTGGGACTCCCTAGCCTAGCATTCTTGCTGACTGCAGGGTCTAGTGGGTGCCCGGGGAGGAGTTGCCTTCTTGCCTCTCCTGCTGCTGGGCATGGAGTGGCAAGTCCTGCCTCCTTGGGCTCTGGCAACCTGCCCAGCCTGACATCTTCCTAGGGTGAACATAAAAGGTTCCCCTTCATATGGAACATGAATCTGCCCTTGGGACAGACTGCAGCCTGGCACAGCCACCTCCCAAGTTGCCTCAGGACAGACAGCTACCTTGTCCACTTGCAGCGAGGTGGCCATTGGGACTGGTGTGGGGGCACAGAGGACCCCAGGGTGTGGGGCATCCTGACATCAGGTAGAGAAGGCTGGGCTCAGCTTTCCACTGTCAGATGAAACTAAGCAGGCCCAGCCCACAGACACTGCTAAGTGCCTACTGCGTACAGGGTATCTTCACACACATCTTCACCTCATAGCTCTGACGTCCAGGTAGGTGGAGGGCACCTCATATTCCCACTATCAATAGCCAAAGTGATATCAGGCTCAAAACTGCTATGGAGGATCCTAGGAGGATCCCCAAAGGCCTGCCTCCTGCCTCCACTTCCCTGGTGGGGGTGTTCTCCCTGCCCTTTTTGAGCCCTGCTTCTTTGTATGTGTTGTCTTTCTGCCTCTCTACAATGCCCTCGCCCTCCCTACTTGTTGCTGGAGCAGGCTAAGGATGGGGCCTAGGGAGGTGGACCCGGAAAAACCAGCACCAAGCAGCACCTAACCCCAGCCTGGCTCCAGCCCCAGAAATAGCCCAAGGCTGCCTGGGGACTGGGAAGACTCTGTCTCCTCTGAGCTGATAGACTAAAAAGCCAGGGGACAGCTGGACAGAGGAACAGGCAGCCCTGTGGGGCCATATGGTGGGTATCTGTGGAAAGGAGGTGGCAGATTCTGGGTTTTCTTGGTACCCCAACCTAAGGCCCACTAGACTTACAGGAGACTCCAGGTCCCCATATCTTAGGGTTAGCAGTCGTTGGCACCCTTGGGTGTTTCTTCCTGTTTTCCTTGTCTTGTTAAGTATGGCCTCAGCATCCTCATATGGAGACCAGGGAAAGAAAATGACTGGGACCCCTGAGATTCCCAGAATCGTCCCCACACACCATTCAAGGGTCTTTTGTCCGGGGCCCACAAAGGACAAAGCAGGGGTTCTTGTGGCCTTTAAAAAACACTCTTTTATCATGAAACTCTTCAAATCTACCGAAAGGAAAAGAGGCTGGCACTGGCAAGGGGACAACCCATATCTTGGAGGTACAAGCCCTCCTCGCGCTGTGCTCTCAGGACAGAGGTGAAAATTTGAGGCGCAAGAGACAGCCACTGCCCGCAGCTGGGCTCGGTGACCTTGGACACGTCCTTACTCTGCGCTGGCCTCAGTTTACCCTCTTGGGAAGAGGCTTGCGCAGGTCTCCAAGGCTTCAGGCCGCATGACCTTGGGATGCCCCAAACCTAGCAGCCCTACCTTCTTCCGCGCTAGGCCCAAGCTGGGTGCGCGGGAAGGGGGCATAAGCAGAGGCGGGGTTCCTGCCCCCGCCCCTACCCCGCAACCGAGGCCCCGCCCCCAGCGGCTCCGCCCCGCCCCGCCCCCGCCTCCCCCCCCTCGGGCTCCGGCCGGCGGCGGCGGCGGCGGCGGCTCCGCTCCGCACTGCCCGGCGCCGCCTCGCCATGGACGCGCGCGGGGGCGGCGGCCGGCCTGGGGAGAGCCCGGGCGCGACCCCCGCACCCGGGCCGCCGCCGCCGCCCGCGCCCCCACAACAGCAGCCGCCCCCGCCGCCGCCTCCCGCTCCACCCCCGGGTCCCGCGCCCGCGCCCCCCCAACAGCCGCCCCGGACCGAGGCGGCGCCCCCCGAGGCGACCGACGAGTGCGGCCCGCGGGCCCGGCTCCGCAGCCGCGACAGCTCGTGCGGCCGCCCGGGCACCCCGGGCGCCGCGAGCACAGCCAAGGGCAGCCCAAATGGCGAGTGCGGGCGCGGCGAGCCGCAGTGCAGCCCCGCGGGTCCAGAGGGCCCGGTGCGGGGGCCCAAGGTGTCGTTCTCGTGCCGCGGTGCGGCCGCCGGGCCCGCGCCGGGGCCGGGCGCTGGGCCAGCGCCGGCGGATGAAGCGGGCAGCGAGGAGGCGGGCCCGGCCGGGGAGCCGCGCGGCAGCCAGGCCAGTTTCATGCAGCGCCAATTCGGCGCGCTCCTGCAGCCTGGCGTCAACAAGTTCTCGCTGCGGATGTTTGGCAGCCAGAAGGCCGTGGAGCGAGAGCAGGAGCGTGTTAAGTCGGCGGGGGCCTGGATCATCCATCCGTACAGCGACTTCAGGTACCGCCTCCGGGAGGGGCCGGCCGGCACGGAGGGGGCCCCGCGAAAGGACACGCACTGGGGCAGTCCTTGGAGCGCTTTGGGGAGGGCGGGACTTTGCTCCTGGACGGTGACCTCGGAGGCTCCTCGGTGACCTAGGGCGTGCCCGGGACCCGCCCCTGAGTGACCTGGGCTCTCGAGGCTCCGCCCTTTGGAGGGTTCTGGGGGGCGCGCGCGGATTCCTGGGGTGACCCTAGCGCGCCTCCTCCCACGCACTTTGACATTCCTGGCCCTGCAATGCTGAGGGTGGAGTGGGCGCCGGTCGCAGACGGCAGGGCTAGCGTCTGAGTACTGTGGGGCAGAGAGGACGAATAGAGGGGAACGTGGGCACCCGGGAAGCGGTGGAACAGTAGCGAGGGGGAAAGGAAGGGCGCCCGGAAAGGACGCGCCCGAGAAAAGCTGATGGAGAAGGGGTTAAGCAAACGCGGGTCCCTCTATCTCCACCTGCGCCAGGGGGAGCTGTGTCGGGGTCCAGGGGCTTAGGTTGCCTGCGGAGAGGAGGCGCTGAGCGTGCTGTGGTTCCCAGGCAGTGTCTTCTGTGAGCCTCTCAACCCGAGCCACTGGGTGGTGCGCCCATGTGTCTGTGGGTGTGTAGATGTTAATATGGACTAAACTGGTTAATGCCTGGAAAGACTGAGAGCAAGGTCTGGCACAGGTCCACGGTCTCATGTTTGGGGTTTTGGTTCCTGTGCGTGGGTTGTGTGGCCGGCGAAACTGAACGGTGGGCATCACAGCAGGCCATATATGTGTGCGTGAACAGGAGCGTGTGACTGCAGGAGGACAGGGGTCCTGGGGGCGTGAGCCTGACGATCTAGGGGGAAGCGTGTTTCTAGGGGTATGTCTGCGTGGTCCTTGGTATGTGTTCCAGCGGTGCGTGTGCGTGCATGTGTGCACCCTTGTTCAGGGTGTACCTGAGTCAGTGGGTGTGTATATGTTGGTAGGACGTCTGATTTGTGTGTCCTGGGAAGAAGTGGTGTGTGTGCACGCGAGCGTGTGCACTCCCAGTGTGAGGGTGCATCAGTAGGCAATGGTGCGAGCTGTGCGCAGGTGCCACATGTGTCCATGGGACTCACTCCCCACCCTAAGCTCTGCGCTCCGGGTGTGTGCGGTTTCAGCACCGTGGACAGCGCTCGCGGAGCGCTGGCATTCTGGGCTCTTTTCCTTACCCTAATCTCTCCTTTCCCAGGCATGAGCCCCCCAGAGCGAGATCCCCATTTACCTCTAGATTCCCCAGAGCTGGGCAAGGGCTGTTTACTTTCCTTGGCCCCTCTGCATCCCTAGCACTTGACTGGGGAACAGGCCCAGGATACACAGGGAAAGAGCCTGGAAGAAAGCCTGGAATTCCAATTCCCCATCCTAAGGCCTTCCTGAGAGGTGAACACAGCTCTGAGCCATAGACTGTATTTCTTTTTTTTTTTTTTTTTTTTGAGACAGAGCCTCAAGCCATCCCCCTGGGTAGAGTGCCGTGGCATTACAGCTCACAACAACCTCCAACTCCTGGGCTCAAGCGAGTCTCTTGCCTCCGCCTCCCAAGTAGCTGGGACCACAGGCGCCCGCCACAACGCCCAGCTATTTTTTGGTTGCAGCCGTCATTGTTGTTTGGTGGGTCCGGGCTGGGGATTTGAACCCGCCACCTTAGGTGTACGAGGCTGGCGCCTTAGCCGGTTGAGCTATAGGCGCTGAGCCATAGACTGTATTTCAAGAGAGGCCAAGGGCGGGAGAGCCCAGGAGGGGCTCAGGAGGATTGCTGGATCTTCCTACCCTGTTTTTTGGGGGAGGCCTCAGTATTTCCCTACAGATGGTTCTAGTTGGGAGATCTCTGGCCAGTGTCTCAGCCTGGTATTCTAATCTGAAATGGGCTCAACGGGAAAGGATGGACTGGCTTTTCAGGGCTCACTGGTCTACCTGGCCCCACTTTATTTATTTATTTATTTTTGCAGTTTTGCTGAGGTTGGGTTTGAACCCACCACCTCCAGCATATAGGGCTGGTGGCCCTACCCCTTTGAGACACAGGTGCCAACCCATACCTGGCCCCATTTTGAATGGGGTGCTCATGCCAGCTGGCTAGAGGCACGAGAGACCTGGTGGGCAGGGAGCTGCAGAAAGCACCCACTCCTCTTGGTCCCCTCCAGCATGTCTGCCAACAGCACGTCCCCACCCTCACAGTACCAGCCCACAAGTGGTGTTGCAATACTGGCATTGGGGGCTGGCAGCTGTGGACTTCCTCTTGGCTACAGAGGGGCAATGTGAGACTTGTGGGGGCAGGTGGAGTGATCTTGGGGTGGATGAAGGAGAAGGTTGGACTTCGGGGCTCTGATCCATGCTCTGAAATACAGAGAGGCCATGTGAACTGTAAGGTCCCAGCTGGGTAGAAAAATTGAAAAATGGCTCGGCGCCTATAGGTCAACCGGCTAAGGCGCCAGCCACGTACACCTAAGGTGGCGGGTTCGAATCCCCAGCCCGGACCCACCAAACAACAATAATGGCTGCAACCAAAAAATAGCCGGGCGTTGTGGCAGGCGCCTGTGGTCCCAGCTACTTGGGAGGCAGAGGCAGGAGACTCGCTTGA
>CAUYTI010147380.1:0-14014 GCA_963575145.1 Galago senegalensis
ATAGCCAGGCGTGGTCCCAGCCACTTGGGAGGCAGAGGCAAGAGACTTGCTTGAGCCCAGGAGTTGGAGGTTGCTGTGAGCTGTAATGCCACGGCACTCTACCCAGGGGGACAGCTTGAGGCTCTGTCTCAAAAAAAAAAAAAAAAATGTTATTGGACAATCAGGTCACAAAAACCATAAAACAAAATTACTAAAAAGCAAGCATTTTAATAGTCCTACCCTTTTCCTTTGTCTGTGAAAGACTCTATTACTGTTCCTTCCACTGGACCGGTGGGATCGGCTTTCAATTCTAGTATCTCTGCGAGAGCAATTGTTGCTTCTGCCAAAGCCATCAGATTCTCACCCTTTAATAATAATAAAGGTTGTTAACACGCATTAATAAATATTATCTGTAAATGTAAATACCAGAGTCAGAAAGTCAAATGATCTTTGACAGTTATACTTTTTTCTTTAAGCATTAAAAGCATGAATTGCCCAATTTAACAAAGGGAGGGAGGAAGGGGATAAAAAAAGAAGGAAAGGAGGGAGGAAGGTAGACCAAGAAAACTTGACCCAGGGACAGAACTTTCAAGGAATAAGTGGTTATTTTTTTTTAAAGGAAGGCCACTGGTGGTGCTTGTTAATACCCTGTCATAAACAAATGTTCCCTACATTTACCTTCTCCTCCAACTATCTCTACAATCACATTTTCTTTCTTGCACTAACTTCCTCCCCCACCCCCAGAATTCCAGTGCTTTTATTGCATGGAGCTCATTAGAACTAAAACAAGTGAACCAGGAGGAGACTATAGATAATACTGTAGAAGGTATATCCTCAGAAAGCCAAGCTTGCAAATTTGCAACTCTCAATAGGCCTGAGATTAAATCTCTTTATATTCTTGCTATCTGCTTTTTTAAAAAAAAAAATTAATATAGCTCTCACAAACTTTCTTAATGATGCCACTTAACATTTAAAGTTCTATCCAACTGAACAAGCTTCTATATCTATTATTCCTTTGATCTACTCCAGAATCCTGTAAAGTAACTCAAGCATTAGTTCCCCTTATTAAATAAATGAGAAAAAGCACTGACTAGACCTCTAAGACAGCTATGCAGCCTTGAAAATCACTTCAACCTCCCTCAATCTCCTTTCTTCAACCATACATTGAAGGAGCTTCTTTTCGCTTTCATGATCTATGTTTGGGATGCTCTGTAGGCTACAAGACCACAAAGGTGGTTAGCCAGGGATGGAAACAGAACTGATGGGGAAGGGATTTCTCCACTCTCCATGTCAGCTAAGGGATTTCTCACAATTGTTAACAGAGTATAAAACAATAGGCAACTGTAAAAAAGTACTGGCAAAATACTCTGTTTACCCACCTTCTTATTACTAGTATTAATTCCAGTCTATAAAATGCTACACCAAAGGGTAGAGCTGGGTTTGTTTCTTTACAAGAAATAATCCTCTGTATCTTGGAAAAGTAGGCCTCATCTTGTCACCTTGCCACTATCTTCCAATTCTCTCCATTCCCTAGGAATCATCTCTGCCACACGTCCAAACATGACTGAGCAGCTTTATATCTGTCTACTCATGTGATATATCTGGGCAGAAAAGGTGGTCAAGTCTTCAAATATTTTAGTCTTATTGTAGTAAGTTTGCTGTCTGGCTTTCAGAGTACAATAACAATTCAGCTATTGAGAAAAGATTAACAAAGGGAGGTAGCATTTTATGCATTTCACATGAAAGGAGGCTTTGTTTTACGTGAATGGAGGCATAATTTCTAAGCTTCTTTGTGATAATAAATTCAGGAAAAGTATAGGCTATGTTAACCAGTTTGATGAAAACTTTTCAAATTGTATATAAAACCAGCACCTTCTACCCCATGATTGCATTAATGTACACAGCTATGATTCAATAAAAAATAAATAAATAAAATAAAAATGGAAAAAAATAAATTCAGGAAAAGTAAAGATGAAATACGGTAATTGCAGGAAGATGGTTCAGTACAGCATCATTCCTTCTGTGACTAATCAGGGATGAAAAGTCTGCACCATAAATAAACTGTGAAATACGGCAAGGATGGACAAAAAGGGAAATTATTACTGAACAGCAACCTTTGTAGGATAAGATAGTTGGAAATTGCTGATATGAGTCAAGTACTGAGCCTCCTAGGTGTTTTTTTAATCTAAGAAAGAATAATTGGCAATTCTAAAGAAAATGGAATTCATCATAAATAACATTTATTTATTTATTTATTTATTTTTGAGACAGAGTCTCACTTTGTTGCCCTTGGTAGAGTGCCATGGCATCACAGCTCACAGCAACCTCCAATTCTTGGGCATAAGTGTTTCTCTCGCCTCTACCTCCCAAGTAGTTGGGACTTACAGGTGGCTGTCACAACGCCTGCCTATTTTTTGGTTGCAGTTGTCATTGTTGTTTTAGCAGGCCTGGGCTGGGTTCAAACCTACCAGCCCTGGTGTATGTGGCCAGCATCCTACTCACTGAGCTATGGGCTCCGAGCCATAAATAATACTTATGATGTTTAAAACTTATAGCAATTTCCCTCATAGAAACAGTCAGTCAACCAGTAACAAAATCAAGTCAAATATTTAATCTCTGTCTCAATGAAATTTCTGTAAAAATCTCTCCTAAATAACCCAAAGCCTATTCCATTGTTTTTCACTTCTAAGAGGCATGGAATACAAGCACTTTTCATTACCAGCTGGACTTCATTTCTTTACTATCACCCTGTCCCCACATCATTCACCACTTATTCTCCTCATTCTAAGTATTTCATAATACAAGCATTATTTTTGCTGATCAGGTACATGTAACTGTGACCTGGTCCCTGAGCCAAACCAGGATGATAACATCTTTGCCTACTACCCACAAAGTTTTTTTAGAACAACACAAATTCCGTCTGTCAAAGTATTCTTAATGAGCTGCGTGCATAATGTACAGCGTTCCCAACACAGCACGCTCATCCCCGGAGGAGCCAGCACTTACCGTAAGTGCAGAGATGGGCACCGCTTGAACATCACCTCCGTAATCTTCACACACCACGTCATAAGCCAGCAACTCTTTTTTCACTTTTTCAGGATCAGCCTCAGCTTTGTCACATTTGTTTATAGCAAGCACAATAGGAACTGAAAGAGACCGAGTTAAGGAGAGTGCAAATGATGACACTTTAAATTCCAGATATTCACAGCAGAGTAAGTACACCAACCTCTCTCGGCTTTCTCTTTACTGAGTGGATGTATTTGTCTAAAAGACAATTTGCGACAGTAGTACTTAGTTTCTTTTCTTTTCTTTTTTTTGAAATAGAGTCTCATTTTGTCGCCCTCTGTACAGTGCCGTGGCAACTTCAAACTCTTGGGCTCCTGGGATAAAGCAATCCTCTTTTTTTTTTTTTGAGATAAGAGTCTCACTTTATCACCCTGAGTAGAGTGCTGTGGGGTCACAGCTCACAGCAACCTCTAACTCCTTGGTTCAAGTGATTCTCTTGCCTCAGCCTCCCAATTAGCTGGGACTACAGGAGCGCACCAGAATGCTAGGCTTTTTTTGTTGTGGCAATTTGGCCAGGGCTGGGTTCAAACCCACCACCCTTGGTATATGGGGCTGGTGCCCTACCCAGTGAGCCACAGGCACCACCCTTAAGCAATCCTCTTAACTCAGCCTCCGGGGTCGCTGGGATGAAAGGCACCCGCCACAACACCTGGCTATTTTTAGAGGCGAGGTCTTGCTCTAGCTCAGGCTGATCTTGAACCTGTGACCTCAGGCAATCCACCCACTTTGGCCTCTCAGAGTGCTAGGATTATAGGTGTGAGCCACTGTATCCGGCCAATACTTAGTTTCAAGCCAGGATAAAATGTTGATTTTTTTACAAATCAACTTAATAAAGCCTGGAAAGAAGAGGCAAATGCTGTAGTAGTAATGAATTGGAATCTTCTAAAGTATTTTTTCTGGGGATTACCTCCAAAGTAAATTACTGACAGATCTTGCTTTTAGTTTTAAGGATACACATTTTTCACACCAAAATGTTACTTTTTTTCTTTTTTTGTGGAGACAGAGTTTCACTTTATCACCCATGGTAGAGTGCCATGGCGTCACACAGCTCACAGCAACCTCCAACTCCTGGGCTTAAGCGACTTTCCTGCCTCAGCCTCCCAAGCAGCTGGGACTACAGGCACTTGCCACAATGCCCGGCTATTTTTTTGCTGCAGTTTGGCTGGGACTGGGTTTGAACTTGCCACTCTCAGAATATGGGGCTGGCGCCTTGCCCACTGAGCCACAGGCACCGCCCCAAAATGTTACTTTTTTGATCATCTCAGATGCCTTTTCTTAATTCAGAATCTGGTTATAATTACAAGGTTTCAAAAAAAACAAAACTTTTTTTTAATTAATTTTTTTGTTTTTAGGAAAGGGTCATCGTAACTTCTAATTCCTGGGCTCAAGAGATCCTTCTGCCTCAGATTCCTAAGCAACTGGGACTGCAGGTGCACGGTACTACACTTGTTAATTTAAAAAAAATTTTTATAGAGATAGGCTCTTGCTATGTTGCTTAGGCTAGTCTCAAACTTCAGGCCTCAAGTGATCTCCTACCTCAGCCTACCAAAGAGCTGGGGTTATAGGCATGAGCCACTGTGTCCAGCCTCTATAAATGTTTACTTAATGAAATGACTAAATCATCTACGTGTCATTTCTAGACCTACCCTCTTTTTAGAGAAATCACACAAAATTCTAAGAAATAATTCTCTGGTTGGCTGGGCACAGTAGCTTATGCCTGTCATCTCAGCATTCTGGGACACCAAGTCAGGCGAATCACTTGAGCTCAGGAGTTCAAGACCAGTCTGAGCAAGAGCAAGATACCATCTCTAAAAAGTAGCCGGGCGTTGTGGCCGGCGCCTGTAGTACCAGCTACTGAGGAGGCTGAGGCAAGAGGATCTCTTGGCCCAACACTTTAAGGTTGCTGTGAGCTATATGTACAAGGCCAGATATAATGGATTTATTCTCTCATCCCTCTTCTTTTTACCATGTAGTGCTTAGAAGCATTCCTTGCCTGCCATGTACTACCTAGAATCACTAAAAACACAGTACCTCACATAAAAGCACTTTGGTTTTGTTTTTTTGACACAGAGTTTCACTTTGATGTCCTTGGTAGAATGCTGTGGCGTCAGAGCTCACAGCAACCTCAAACTCCCGAGCTCAGGCAAACTACCCACCTTGGCCTCCCAAAGCGCTAGGATTGTAGGCACGAGCCACCTCGCCTGGCCTTATAAAGGCAGTTTTGAGGAATTAAAAAAGGAAAGTAACACCAGAACCTAGAAGATCCAGATTACAAATGCAGACATGTTGCAAATTAGCTGCAGAAGCTTCTGTCATTGGGGAGAGTTCTGGCCAATCTGGGTCGTAGTTTCCATGTTTTAAGATGAACAAACTGAACTAGTTTAGTAACTTTCAACTTTTCTCCTTCTTGCTAACAAACCTATGGGGAATATGACATGCTCCATCAGGAACACTTCCTTTGTGGGGGTAGATGTAGGACTGTAGAATAAGAATGAATATACAGAATATGTGTATGTGTGGCGTTTATTATTATAATATTTAAAGGAAGAAAATCAAGTTACTTTCCAAAAGTTTTAATTTTATACCTTTGATAAAATAAAAACGTATTTTATTATTTTTTTAAGAACTTATTTTAAAAAGCTGAAGAGAAAGTTTCTTTTAGAAAATTCCAGATAATAGGCTTGGCGCCTGTGGCTCAAGTGGCTAAGGCGCCAGCCACATACACCTGAGCTGGTGGGTTCGAATCCAGCCTGGGCCCGCCAAACAACAATGATGGCTGCAACCAAAAATTAGCCGGGCGTTGTGGCGGGCACCTGTGGTCCCAGCTACTTGGGAGGCAGAGGCAGGAGAAGAGCTTGAACCCAGGAGTTGGAGTTGCTGTGAGCTGTGATGCCACAGCGCTCTACCCAGGGTGACAGCTTGAGGCTCTGTCTCAAAAAAAAAAAGAAAATTCCAGATAATAAATGAACAAGGAATAACAGATTATCACCACTAAGCAAGTCCTCATGAATTTAGGTGATAGGTACATAGGAGGTCATTATTCTATTCGTACTTTTGCATCTGTTTACATTTTCCATGGTAAGAAGTTTTTATCACAGAAGTCATAGTAGAAGAAGGACTGTACTGGTGGTCACAAGTTCCAAATTGAATCCCACTACACTCTTCCTATCAGCTGTAAGTCTATAAGGAAACAATTATACTATTTTTGAGGTTTATCTGTGAAACAGGTATTAATAATCCTGGAATTACCGTGACGATCAAGAGAGTTACATATAAATGGCCCCGGAACTTCGACTTTCCATGACAGACACTTAAAAAAAGAAAAAGCAATTTCCTTCCTTCCAAGCCACAGTACCTTGAGCATCTTTTGCATGCTGAATAGATTCTACAGTTTGTTTCATCACGCCATCATCTGCAGCTACAACCAGTATGACAATGTCAGTAACCTGAGCACCTCTGGCCCTCATTGCTGAGAAGGCAGCATGGCCTGGAGTATCAAGAAAAGTTATCTTTTCCCCAGAAGGCAGAGAGACTGTGGAAACAAAATCCGGGAACACCAAGGACTCAAATATACATTTCCTTAACGCAAAGGAACATATGTGACATTATCAAACATAAGCAATAATTCTTTAGAATCATTTTACTCCTTCCATTAGTCTCAATCAGAACAACCCAGATCATCATTTCACAATGAAAAGAAATAAAATACCAGGTAGACCTTTAAGATTTTTTTCACATAATAATTTCAAACTAAAACTCTTCACATTTCTAGACTATAACTACTTTCACAAATGCACCTACGTGTATCTATTCTGGAGAGAGGAGACCAACAGGCATATAGGCAGCAAAACGCACTGCACAACTGCCTCGAGTCACAGAAAGGCAATTGAGTATAGAATTAGTAGCTCAGCATTTGAATCCAACAACCCTGAGTTTAAATCGTGGTTTAGCCTCTTGATAGTTATGTACTTGGGCAAGTTACTTAACCCAAAGACGTCTCACTTCATTACCTGTAAATAGGAATACTAATATCCACCTCATGAGGTTGCTGGGAACATAAAAATGATACAGCATGGAAGGTGCTCAGCACAGGGCTGGGCACACGCTAAGCGCTCAGTAAATGATACTGTCATTTAATGTTATTAGCAACATTATCACAACCTAGCTTGGGGGCTACACAAATGTAATTAATCAGTGAAAAGTTTTAGGTTCATTAAATCAAAGAATGAGCTAGTATTAAAAGGTACCATCATTTTCTTCTTACAGAAAGTACAAAATAACCTTTATTATTAATAACTTACTCTACGTTTCATCAAACCAATGGCTGTTAAGCTTTAGCTTTCCTTTTACTTTCAATTTGTATAATAAGCATTATGACATTTGGTTTAAGAAAATATAAGTGGGGTTCCCAAGCACATTGTAAGGTAATTTGTGTTCATACCAAGAAAGGCACCAATGTGCTGAGTGATGCCTCCAGCTTCCATTGCTGCCACTTGAGTTTTTCGAAGTTTGTCAAGTAACGTCGTTTTCCCATGATCAACATGGCCCATTATAGTAACAACTGGGGACCTTGGGGTTAATAAAGCTGGATCTGCCTGGGGCCTACAATTAACAGCAAAGGAGTTTCATTTCTTAAATATCAGAAACATTTTATAACCTATGAACTGGTTCACAGTTATCTGTGTGTGCTACCATTAATGATAAAAACGCAATATTCAGCTTTGCTTAAACTTAACTATATTCCCCTCCTATATATACAAAGACTTATGACAGAATATTTAATGACTGTCTACCTACAATTGGCATCTTCATAAATGAGCAGAACTGTATCACATTTACAAATTTTATCAGACCAATGTGTCCAGCAAACTAAGAAGAATTATATCCTTAAGAGTTTTATAAGAATCTGAATATCATGTTTGAAGCACTTCAGTGAAAAGTGTATTCTATACTCACACATCATTTTAATTATGAAAGGAAGTTTAAGGCCATCTTTCCATTAAAAAGCATAAATAGAATATGTGGTTTCCCTCCCCCAATATATATGGTTAACTTTTACCTTCTTACAGCATCTTTATTTTCTCTGACTTTGTCTTGTTTTAATTTGCTCCATTTTAACTTCCTCCCTGCCTTCTTTAGCACTTCTTTGATCCAGACTTCATCTAAACGTGAGTCTGCTTCTAGTGAATCTACATCAATAGCAGTGTTCAATAAAGCTTCATATATATAATCTGGTTGGAATAAAATAAAACCTTTTAGGATCATGAATTAAATGCTCAAGAAAGTGACCTTTATTAACAAATGTCTATATAAACAGCACACGCAACAAAAAGAATAACTATATAAACTGTTTCTCTAATGTTAATAAATCATGAAGATGCTAAAAAAAATTTAATTCTCTAAAATATGCATTTATATTAACTGACATTTCTGCATACTCATATATTTTAAATATTTATTTACCATCCCTAAACCATTTGAATCATTAATAAAACATCAAATTGCATATTGCACAAATTTAGTATTGAGTAGGTCATGATAATCTATTCCTTTGAAAACTTGTAGCCATATGTGTCATGCATATACAAATGTGTGTGTGTATATATACAGCTGATTCTCGTTATTTGTAATAGGTATGGTGCCTGAGAAGTAGAAGGCTGAGGTCCTACAAGCCTCTAGCCACATTTCATCAAGTGATCAATATCTTGCTGGGTGAGGTAGCTCATGCCTATAATACTAGCACTCTGGGAGGCCAAGGCAGGTAGATTGCTTGAGATCAGGTGTTTGAGACCAGTCTGAGCAAGAGCAAGCCCCCGTCTCTAAAAATACAGCTGGGTGCTGTGGTGGACACCTGTAGTCCCTGCTACTGCGGAAGCTGAGGAGAGATCTCTTGAGCCCAAGAGTTTGAGGTTGCTGTGAGCTATGACGCCACAGCACATAAGCCTAGGACAACTGAATGAGACTCTGTCTCAGAAAATAAATTTTTAAAAAAGCTATCAATATCTAATCTTGTTTCATGTGTTTCTGTTTATGATATTTAAAAATATCCATATCACTGACTCACTAATGTTGGACTCATGGCCAGTTATGTAACTCAGTGTGAGGGAGCTGATCCCTGACACACGTTTTCCCTATAAGGTGCATCACAGCCTTCCTGTGCTTAGGAGCACTGGGCAGCACTTCAGCACTACACGTCGGGGCCACTGTAAATAAGAGAATCACCAATAAAATGCATGAAAACGTGAAAAGCATAGCACTAAACAGATCACAAAAAGGACACTTGTTTAGAATATGTCTACAGTGTCCCCTTGTTCAACCCCAGCGGGAACATGCACTGGCAATTCCAATTTTTCACTGCTCTGCACATGTCTAATAGTAACTGCAAAAGCACCCTGGGTATTAATTTTGGAGCTATAAATACAGTTTAGTGAGTAGGTGAATTTGTAAATACAGAATCCATGAATAACAAAGATCAACAAACATACACACAAACAGGATGCATCTAAGAATATACCTATGCACAATTTATTTACTTGCTTACATATCTATTTAAGATGTCCAAAAAGTCTTAAAATACAGAAAAAATATTTTCTTATTCTTTTTCATTTCATTTAAGGTGCTTTGTTTTAATCTCAGTCCTATTTCCCTGTGGATGATAAATAAATGTATCTGTAATGACAATGAAATAAGTAGTTTTATGTTTCTTTTATTTCTACTTTTAATAATTATTATCATTGCTCTGTTGCTCAGGCTGGAGTGCAAGTGGAGCAATCATAGCTCACTGAAACTTCTAACTCCTAGGCTCAAGCAATCCTCCTGCTTCAGCTTCCTGAGTATTGTGACTACAGTGTGCACCACCACAATAAGCTAATTTTTAAATGATTTTGTAGAGATAAAAGTCTTGCTTGTTGTCCAGGCTGGTCTCAAACTCCTGGCCTCAAGTGATTCTCCCACCTCAGCCTCCCAAAGTGCTGGGATTACAAGCATGAGCCACTATACCCAGCCTAAAAATATATTTAAAGAGTAGGTATGGGGCTGAGTGCGGTGGCTCATGCCTGTAATCCTAGCACTCTGGGAGGCCAAGGTAGTTGGATTGTTTGAGCTCAGGAGTTTGAGACCAGCCTGAGCAAGAGGAAGACTCCGTCTCTACTAAAAAACAAACAAACAAACAACAAAAAAAAAAAAAGAAAGAAAGAAAGAAAGAAAGAAAAACTAGTTAGATGTGGTGGTGTATACCTGCAGTCCCAACTACTAGGGAGGCTGAGGCAAGAGGATCACCTGTGTCCAAAAGACTGAGGTTGCTGTGAGCTATGATGCTGCTGCCATACTCTATCCAAGGCAACAGACTCTGTCTCAAAAAAAAAAAAAAAAAAAAAAAGAGTAGGTATGAAAGAAAGGCATCCTAAGGTAAGCAGAACATTATCCTAAAAGAACATTATATTTGATGGCCTCTAGGAGGCTGAGATGGGAGGACAGCTTGAGGTCAGAAGTTCCAGACAAGCCTGAGCAAGAACGAGACTCCATCTCTACCAAAACCAGAAAAATTTGACTAGTATAGTAGCACCTGTAGTCCCAGCTACTCATGAGGCTAGGGCAGGAGGATCGCTTGAGCCCAAGACTTTGAGGTTACTATGAGCTATGATGATACCACTGTACTCTACCCAGGGTAACAAAGCAAGACACTGCCTCAAAAAAAAAGAAAAAAAGAAATGACAATTATATGTTCCTATAATCACTATATGTATATAAAAACAGTATTACACATATTAAAACTAGTTATAGTTTTAATAGTTGTAGTTATAACTCCAACGGTTTCTTTGCTCACTTTACAGATAGTGTCAAAATAAGTAAAAAAAGGAGTTCAAAAACTATGAAGAAACAAAAGGAAAGTAAATGAGTATAAATATAGCTCCTCAGTCCAAAAACATTCCTTGGACTTGTTCTAACAGCATACAAAATTTCTGAGAAAGAAAGGTTAATCTAGATAAGAACATCTTTCCCACTTTTATTGAAAGTAAAATCTTGGAGAACTACATTTGGTGAGTCAAGAAACTAGGGCTTGCAACTTAGAAGTAAAAAAACTGGAATGACTTATTATCTTTTTAAAGTGCCAGTCTAGTTTTTACCCTTCAATGCAGATAAAATCTCACTGCAGATAAAATTCTAGGTCTTCCATGTTCCCATATTTTTCCCTGTAAAATGATCTGGCTCACCTGTGTTTTTTTCCATTGCCCTGGCCAGCTCCTCAACAGTCATTCCAATCCATACTTCCACCTCCGTTTTAGATTTTGTTGAAGATAACTGAGATTTCCGTGGTCTTTCTTCCTATTAAAAAGTGAAAACATATAAACAAGAAAGAAGAAAAACAATTAAGTGACAGTTCCAGAATACCTACCATAATCATAGTTATAAACACTCCCATAAATAGTCAAACCTTACACTAATATAAGAAATCCTGCATCCCTAATTCACTGTTACTCATTGATTTGCAAATACTCAAATCCATCAGCATTACCACACAACTAACCATAACTTCCCTTCCTTGCAAACATCTATTGCCTGGAGTGTAGCATTAAGTAATAGTAAATATTCTTTTTTTTTGCAGTTTTTGGCCGGGGCCAGGTTTGAACCCGCCACCTCCGGCATATGGGGCCTGGTGCCCTACTCCTTGAGGCACAGGCGCCACCCAGTAATAGGAAATATTCTATAAATCATAAATGGATTTCTATTCATGGTTTCTGGCACATTCATCTCACACCAAATAATACAGTAACTGATAGAAATCTTGAACTACCTTCTTTGTTCCTAGAAGCCTATATTGAAATAAAGTAGCCCCGATGAGCATGTCTAACTGCAAGGGTCGGGCGTGCAGCTGAGCTGTCCACATTGGGCAAGCAGGCGAGAATCCATGCCTCCACGGTGCTAAGGTTCTTCTCTGACCCAGGCTATACAGCTCCCTACCAAAAGTGTGAAATCGTAGCAAGTTCTCCAACTTCAGTAGCTTCTGGTTCATGTTTCTCCTAGAAACAAGGTTTTAAAATATTTCTGTTAATATGCAAATCAACTTAGCAAGTACTGATCAGACATTTACCACATACAAAGCACTGTGCTAGGAACTAGAATTACAATGAAAAACTTAGAAACAAAACAAAACAAACAAACAAACAAAAAAAAAAAAAAAACAGTGGAAAACCTGTCCCTATCCTGAAAGAGCTCACAGTATAGTCAGAGAGATGGAATTTCACACCAAGTACTCTAGGTAAGTGTTTTTCAATCTTTTTTATCTCAGGGCACCCCTGAACCTGTAGTTAAATTTCTGTGCATACTTAAATTATGTTGATCAACAAAAAGAATTAAAAATATATATATACTTCCTGTGCTTTGAACTTCTTTCAAAAATAATTTAATTCATAATCTTTAAAAATGTTTATGGCACACCAGTTGAAAAGCAGTCATACATAATAGGTATTATTATTGTTAATGTTACTACATTAGAAATGAAATATAGTAACAAACATTATAAAATGCTCTTTTTTCACTCTTGAAACATCAACAAATCACAGCTAGTGATTTTTTTGTTTTTGTTGAAACAGGGTCTCACTGGGGTTGAGTGCCATGGCATCATCATAGCTCACAGGAACCTCAAATTCTTGGGTTCAAGTGATCCTCACATGCCTCAGTTTCCTGAGTAGCTGGGGCGCCCACCACAATAAGAATATGGCCTTTTAGATTCTTCAATGTAAACTTTCTTTTACTCGCTACTTGGAATTAACTTTTTTTTTTTTTGAGACAGAGTCTCACTATGTTACCCTCAGTAGAGTGCCATGGCATCACAGCTCACAGCAATCTCAAACTCTTGGGCTTAAGCGATTGTCTTGCCTCAGCCTCCCAAGTAGCTGGGACTATAGGCACCCTCTACAATGCCTAGCTATTTTTTATTGCAGTTGTCATTGTTGTTCAGCTGGCCTGGGCCAGGTTGGAACCCACCAGCCTTGGTGTATGTGGGTGGTGCCGTAACCACTGTGCTAGGAGCACTGAGCCTGGAAATAACATTAGTTGACAAGTTAATGTGTATCTTTTCAACCCTTTTCTTTGTGCTTATCTCTATTTTACTGAGAAAAATAAAGCCACATTGTATCTTGTTCTATAAATTTTTCCACTAAAGAATATGAGTACTGTTTTATATAACTAAATATTACAGTTGGCCCTCCTTATCTGTGGGTTCCTCGTCCATGGATTCAAACAAGTGTGGATAGAAAATTTTAAAAAACAAAAACTGGGTGGTTGCATCTATACTGAACATGTAGACTTTTTTTCCTGTCATTAAATAGTACATTGTAATAATGTATTCTTATGTATAATTAGTATATTATTATATCTAAATAATATACTGTATTAGGTATTACAAATAATCTAGAGATAATTTTAAGTATACAAGGTATATGTAGGTTATGTGTAAATACTACCCGATTTGATAGAGAACATTTGAACATCTGTTGTTTTGGTAAGGTGAAGGGTCCTGGAACCAACCTGCATGGATACCATGGGGATTCTTCAACATTACAAAAAAGAATAAAATTCATGGACTATTTCAATATGTTTACCCTAATCACATTAAGCTTCCTTGAACAAAATCCTAAACTTTTACAAAGGCTTAAAATTTTTAACTATTTCTCTCATAATATGGTATTTCTACAATATCCTTAATTTTATACATATAAAATTTATATATATAAATTTTAAATTTAAAAATTTAAATATAGGGGGAGCGGTCAAGATGGCCGACAGGCACCAGTCTCCCACAGAAGCTCCTGTTCAGAAGAAAGGATAAAGTCTGGAGAAACACCCAACAAAGTCGAAAACTGGGAGCCCAGCTGAGAGAGAAGAGTGATACCGGCAGAACACCTCTTCTGAGACAGAGACTTCTAGAGGACGCTCCACAGGTACATAAATCTCTCCAAAGGAATAG
>CAUYTI010147381.1:0-10525 GCA_963575145.1 Galago senegalensis
TTGGGTCCAAATCTATGCTCTCCATAGTGTGCAACTCCACCCCATTGGCAGCTGTGCCCTCACCCGAGGATTCAAGTATTTGTCCATTAGCAACTCCAAGGTTTTCAGTAGTATTGGTACCAACATAGGGCTGAGCCCCAGATGTCCTTAACAGTTTGTCTCTGCCACCCTCTCCAGGGAAGCAGGACTGATCAAAATCAGTCCCATGGACCCCCTCAGGCTGCTCTGCAGTCCTGGTGTCACCACTGAGTGCTCCGGGGAAAGGGCCATCAGGCCCACTCTCACTGACAGAGTCCGTGGAGTTCTGAGGGCTGTCACAAGTCCTGGGCGTAACCGATGGAGGCACATCACCCATAAACTCGGCATCCTCTATGCTGATGCTATTCGCAGCTGCTGAATTAGCATGTCCATTGACCAGGGCCTCTGTGGAAATACTATCTTCACCACCATCTTTCAAGTAACTGTAATATCCAGGTGGCCGTTTTTTCTTCTTTTTACGCTCCCTTTGTCCAAGACCACCTGAGATACCATTGTTTTCTAGAACTTCTACCTCCACACTGCAACTGCTATCCTCACAAAGGGCAGAGCCCGGGTACTGGCAGTCAATGGAACTGTAGCTTGTTCCTTATCTATGCCATCAGGGCTCGGTTTGGAAGGTGTACAACCAAGAATAAATTCAGGGGCCGGAGGGTTCAATGTCCTTGAAATACTGTAGCTGGGGCTTGTCGGCAAAGTGTCACTGGGTTCAATTACTTCATTAACACCAAATTCAATTCTCTGATATTCTTGCCCGTCAGGTAGTGTATCCGCAGCCTGCGTGCCACACAGAACTGTTCCACTGTACAGAGGAAGCTCAACTGAAGAGTGAGGAGTCACAAAGAACTGATTAAATTCATCAGGGCTAAAATCTCCAAAAATATACTGGTGGTTGTGGAGGGCCACTGTGGCCCGTTTCAATGAGACTCGGGTCTCCCCGGCTCCTCACGCTGCTTCCCCCGCCGCCGCCATCTTCTCGCCTGCGCATACCCACTCGCATCGGCTGCCGCGCCTGCGCACTCCAACTTTTCTTTCTTACCTGTTCTTGAGACAGTCTTGCTCTGTCACCCAGGCTAGAGCGCTATGACCTCAGCTGAGCTGTCAGAAACCTCAAACCCCTGGGCTTAAGTGATCCTCCTGCCTCGGCCTCCCAAGTAACCACAACTCCCAGCTAGGTTTTTTTTATTTTTAGTAGAGACAGGATCTTGTTCTTGCTCAGGTTGGTCTCTAACTCCTGAGCTCAATCGATCCACCCACCCGGACCTCTCAGAGTGCTGGGATTACAGGTGTGACCCATCACATCCCACCTTCTGCTGCACAGCCCAGTTCCTAACAGGCCGCTGACTGGTACTAGTCTGCCCTCCCAGGGGTTGGGGACTGCAGCACCAGGTGACCTGGCAAATCAAATAAGAACTACAAAGGGCGGACTGGGCAGAGGGATTGAGGTCTGGCGTCTCAAATGCTCTGCTGGAAGATTTGGTGCTGTTTTAAGGGTTTGGAGTTATTCCTGTACAAACCCCAACACGGCAAGAAGTTATTTTTAGATTTTTGTGATTTGATTTATTGATGATAGATATCTGAACAAAGCAAAGAAAGGCTTCTTGGGCGGCAGGTGCAATATTCCCTTGAGCCATCCTAAGAGATAAAATGAAGTGGGCCTGGAGCCTCAAATAACAACTTCTCCCCAAGCAGCACTACAGAAGCCTAACAAAGAAAAACAAGGAAAGCAAGGCAGCGCCTCCAACAGCTCTCTGCCTGTGCCCCCTGAGACCACCTGTGTGCTGAGAGGAGTGGGGGCTCTGGGCAGTGGCCTGCGTGGTGGGGTAGGACTCTCTCAACAGTTAGCCTCTCATTAGCCCTTCCCAGGGTGGACAACACTTCTGTGGGTCTGGGTGGTGGCGGGATGGGGCTGATGACATCGTAGGCTACACAAAGAAACTGAGCCCTGAAGATTTCTCAAAACACAAGGCCTCCGTTTGCATTGATTTATTTATTATCAATGATTCTGGCCTTGGCCTATTCTGAAAAAAATCCCAGCAGCCTAGCTGCTCACATTAAGAAGAGGGTCTGGGTCAGAGAAAGCAGGATAAAAGTTGTTATTCAGCGTTATAACAACTATATATTTTACTTAAGGAGAACAAACATCCAAATTCTAATAGCCATTGTACTAGAGGGTGGTTTTATTTTTTTCTAAATGTTCTTCAAGTGCTCGCTTCGGCAGCACATATACTAAATGTTCTTCAATACATATGTATTACCTCATAATATAAAAGAGACATCAGAAAGTTGGTAGGGGGAGCATTTTCTCAGTGGTTTTGTCCCTAGGTGCTGGCATTCCCTAGGGAAGGCACCCTGTATATACCGTTTGAAATGAATAACCTATAGGTAGAGGTGAGAACTTGTGCTTCTCCACAGCCCTTAGCGGAACACACTGGCCAGCTAGGTAAGAAGACAGCTGCTGCTCTCCTTCTATTATTTTCTTTAAACTTTTCTCTCTATAATTATTTTCCTGGGATCCAGCAAAAAGGTAAAACCCACAGAATACCCCACGCTGCATTAAGTAACAATAAAGAAATTCTGACTCAGCACCTGTAGCTCAGCGGTTAGGGCGCCAGCCACATACACCAGAGCTGGTGGGTTCGAATCCAGCCCAGGCCTGCCAAACAACAACTCCAACCAAAAAACAGCCGGGCATGTGACAGGTGCCTGTAGTCCCATCTACCTGGAAGGCTGAGGCAAGAGAATCGCTTAAGCCCAAGAGCTTGAGGTTACTGAGCTTTGATGCCACAGCACTCTATCCAGGGTGACATAGCTAGACTCTTGTCTCAAAAAAAATAAAATAAAATAAAGAAACTCATGGTTTCCTAAGACTCCCTAGAGTATTTTGGATCACCTCAGATCTTCTGCAAAGTTGGTATTTAATTCTTTGCCCTTTTTTTTTTTTTTTTTTTTTTGCAGTTTTGGCTGGGGCTGGCTTTGAACCCACCACCTCCAGCATACGGGGCTTGGCACTCTACTCCTTGAGCCACAGGCACTGCCCTTCTTTGGCTTTTTTATTATGACTCTTCTTTTGCACAACAGAAAAATAGGCCTCTCATTTCAATAAGGTGGAGCAAGTGTCAACTTAAGCAAAGTCAGTAACATAAAAATTCTGATTTAATTCCAACCACCTGAGGGTCCTCTTCCTCAAATAATCTTGGCCTTGGACCTTGTGTGGTTTATGTTAAATACTGTATCCCTGGGAAGAGGGGGAAACGCCTGCCTTGGGGTGGGGGCAGAGGAGACCAGCTGACACGGGCTCACTAAATCATTCTCATCTTGCTGAGGGGATTATCTGAGCACCGCCTGGGAATAAGGAGGCAGCACCAACATCTACCATTTCTAATCGGTCTGCCTTTTCTCCACCTGGTCCAGGCCTCTTCCCACACCTTTTTCCTTCAGATGCTCATTGGGTTGGTTTCTCCCCTCTTCTGCCCTAGACCTTGAACTCACAGTTGACAGAAGTATGACCCTCTGGTTCCCACCAAGAGGAGATGGCCATAAGCAAGCTGGGTGATGAGCCACATAGCCAAAAACATCTCTATGGTACCTTTGGGGATTGGACAGAATCTTGTTTATATCAGTCAAACCAGAGAATACCTAACCCAGCCATGGCTTAGGTTGGCTCTGGTTTTTATCTGGACAACCTGAGCCTATAGGTTGTCCAAGCGAGGCCACCAGTTTGTGGCACAGTTAACCAGGACCCCCATCAGAGCCCTAGGGAGCCATCTCCTTCATCTAGTTCCAATCATTGAGCAGCTGAATATCATCCATGGGGGACCCTGGAAAATTCTAGGGTCTCTCTGGTGGTCCAGCAGGGGCTCATGCAGAAACGCTCTGTACTAGGGTGCTTGTTAAATGGAACTCACAGCAGGACAAAGGCTCGTTAACAAAGATGTGGCAGACTGTACTTTCCAAAATGCTCACAGTATTTCCGGACTCTTGGACTAATGCGGAATCTTGCCATTCCCCCATCAAGAGGCGGAGTCTTTGTCATCCCCTTTACCTGGGCGGGCCTCTGTGGATTGCCTGGACCAGGAATTGTTCACTATTACAGGAGTGAACACCACGACTTCTGAGGGCAGATCAGAAAAGGGAGATGGTTCTGCTTCATGTTTTCTGTCCCTCCCTCCTCTCCATGTGCCTCGGGAGCTCCACGCCGCCACTGAGAGACACAGAGAAAGAGACACCTGTTCCAGCTCAGCTCTGATGTCCTCCCAGAGCAGGTGCCAAACACAGGCGTGAGTCTTCAGACCCTGGCAGCCCCAGCTGCTGTCCGACTGACTGCACTGACATGACAACCTCCAGTTGTAGCAGGAGACTGATGCAGACAGAAGACTCCAGGCACCAGTTGATTAGAGGAAGCAGGTTTATTCCAGCCGGGGGGTAACTCAGAACACCAGTGTGTCTCCAAAACTGAGCCCCCGACTCAATCTCTTGCCTCTCTTTTATATACTTTTCAGGGCAGGAGTGCACATGAGGGTCATAAAACAGAGAGAGACATGACATCATCCTCAAGGTCCTGGGCTCAATGAGGAAGGTCAGATTCGCCCGTGTCCTTGAGACCAGTCAGACCACCTGCCCTCAAAGGCAACGGAAGTCCAGGGAAGTTACTAGGTTACAATCTAGGCCCCTTGTATGTCAGGGGAGAAACATACAGACAACAAAAATGCCTGTGGCTTGCCTGAGGCCTACATAGGGCGGCTAGGACAGATTCTTTTAGTTCTGCTTTTACTTTCTTGCCTCACAGTGAATGCTAGAAGCAAGCTGGGGTGACTCACCCAGTGTGGCTTGTGGAGAAGCAGGTGGGGTGGGGTGAAAGTTGTCCTCACAGAGGAGTTACAACTCAAATTGGGTTCTGAGGGATGAATAAGAGCCCACCAGATCTACAAAGGAAGAGGATGCAGCATCTGAGGTCACACCCAAGGAGTATAACAGCCACAAGAAGGACTGTCTCTGCAGAGTTAGAAGAGACACAGACACAGAGGACTATGATTTGATTGTCCTTTTAATTTTTTTTTTTTTTTGAGACAGTCTCACGCCCTTGGTAGAGTGCCTTCACATCACAGCTCACAGCAACCTCAAACTCTTGGGCTTAAATGATTCTCTTGCCTCAGCCTCCCAAGTAGCTGGGACTACAGGCTCCCACAACACCCAGCTATTTTGTTGTTGTTGCAGTTGTCATTGTTTTAGCAGGCCTGGGCCAGGTTTGAACCCGCCAGCCTCAGTGTTTGTGGCTGGCGCTGTAACCACTGTGCTATGATGGGCGCCGAGCCTATGGTTTGATTTTCATTTGAGGAAGACCCTCTGACTGCAGTAGGCAGGGCATGGTGGGGCTGAAGAGAAGATCCATAAAGCTGAGACAGTCCAGGTAGGAGGTGATGGAAGTCCAAACTGAAGCATCAGGAGCTGAGCAGGAGAGAGGGTGGCAGCAGGGAGAAGGCCAGTAGATGGGGGAGGGCGCTCACCTGCTGGGTGAGGGAGGGCAGAGATCCAGAGGGATCCAGGTTGGAAGCTTGTGCAGCAGGGTGGATGGGGTGCCGTTCACCAAGCCCCAGACCCAAACAGCATGTCCTGGGAGGGTGCCAGGTAGACTCATGCCTTTTTCACCTGTGCATGAGCTCCTGGGGAGACGCAGAGCTCTCAACAGCAACGAGGGCATTTCTAAATCCAGGAAACCGGTGAGCCTTGGAAGAATAAATACAACCGTGAAGGAAGAGGTGATGACAGAGTCCAGGGAATCAGCACCCGCTGAGCAACAAGACAGAGAAAGCAGACGCCGGAGAGAGGAAAACACGCAGGGGCAGAAGGGAAATCTAGAGTCCAAGAGCCTAGAGCGTACAACCCTGGGCGAAGGAAAACGGCTTTAAAGGAAGCGCAACGCTAGAGGGTCTGACATTTCCCGGCTGGCTGCTCTTTGTCTTTCTAGGACCACTCACTGCGGAACATTTGCACAGCCCAGGATCAAACGCCCATCTCTGGTTTATCACTCAGGGGAAGTGAAAACTGTCATGGTTTTCAAGTTTACCTGTTGACATCAATGATTTTGACCAGGAGTTTATTGAACACTCAGGTAAATTTTCAGTAAAAACACTGTTAAAACGCAGCAGAGTGCTGTAGGCTTTGGATGAGGCCCAATTGATACAGTAACCAGATCTGCAGGTGTATCCTAGCTGGTACACAATAAGCTGGAGCTCCCACATTTTTTAGAATACTAAAACAATCCTGAGAGCTGCCAGCACTTAATTAATATTCATGGTCCTCTTCTTAGAAATTTTAGACTTTGAAAGCACCTTAGAGGTCATCGATTCTGACCTCTAAAGCTTACAGATGTTTGGTGGTGTCATTAGAAGGCAGGGGCCAGGGGATTTTTATTCAACTGGAAACAATAAGAAAAGGAAATTTGATCCTCTGCAGAGCTGACCTGCAGGTGGGTATGAATTATTGATGGAGATCAGCTCCATGAATTTGGGGGTGAGGGTGGGTTGGCTGTAGATAAATCACAGACATTCCCTTGTCCAGGGCCAGGACTCAGATTTTCCAGATGAGGAGACAAAGGACTGCAGAAGTGACCCCACTTGCCAAGGTCAAACCCAAGGTAGAGCCAGACCTGGGATAACTTCTGGGGCTGACCCACTGCAGGGCATGTTTCCTTCTGCCCAGCCATCTCCAGGCCACCTCTGGTTTTATCTGATATTTCTTGTGTCAAATGCCATGAACATGGAAAGCAGATCTTGTTCTGTGTTGACACATGCTTTTCCGACATCAGCAGCCGCTTGCATTTAGGGAATTTTTTTTTTTTTTGGTAAAGCTTTCTCCGTGTCTACCAACAGCCAATGCAGAATGTGCAAACAAAATTCATACAGCATCTGGGCCAATCTAACGGATCTTAGAAATTCAATGCTTATTGTATCCTTAAAACAAGTTTAGGAAATTAAGTAGAATTTTATCCACACAGCGAATGTAATTGCAAAGTACTTCTCCAATCAAATTGTTTGTATTTCTCAGGATATGGATTATAGCTTCGCAGTGTGCTACTACAAACTTAGCAATTACAGCCTAAACTTGCTGGCTTGTTGTGCAGGGCTCCTTCCAGCAGGGAGCTGGATGTCAGTATCTGCTCCAACCGCACCCTCTGACTGCTGCCGAGTCTATAACCTAAAGCTTCCCCCGGCTTCTCTTAGCTCAGCTGGCTTTTACATTCCATGTTCTATTTTGACTCGTTCTTACTGAAAATGCCTCCCACCCACCCTTTCCTCTGTGCAAGCCTTTCTTCTTTTGACTTCCATGAGACAGGACCGGCAAAGAGTTTTTCTCTCAAGGACTAAATCTGAGGATTTACAATCACTTCTAGGGCGTGGCATAAGGAAGGATTTTGAGGCAAGTCCCAACTCTGTTGAGAAAACCCCGTAACGATTGATTGGTGATGTCTGCAGTGGCCAGGCCAGGCCAGGGTAGTAGCTGGTGGATCTGGCATTTGCCCTTGCTGATTGCCATGCTCAATTGTGTAAATGCTGGTCTTTTCTAAAGACCTGTCCTGAGCTTTGCATAGTGTCTGGTACCTTGTAGATGCTCAGAGATTGTTAGTTCATTTCACCCATTTCTGTCCTCTCTCCCTTAACAATCTTTTCTAGTCTCTTCCGTTGTATTAACCTACCATTTTCATATACCTAACTCTTTTTTTTTTTTGGCCGGGGCTGGGTTTGAACCCACCACCTCCAGAATATGGGGCCGGCACCTTACTCCTTTGAGCCACAGGTGCCACCCCCATATACCTAACTCTTCTTTTTTTGAGAAAGAGCCTCAAGCTGCTGCCCTGGGTAGAGAGCTGTGGCATCACAGCTTACAGCAACCTCCAACTCCTGGGCTCAAGTGAGTCTCCTGCCTTCACCTCCCAAGTAGCTGGGATTACAGGCACCCGCCACAATGCCTGGCTATTTTTTGGTTGCAGCTGTCATTGTTGTTTGGAAGGCCCAGGCTGGATTCAAACCCACCAGCTCCTGTGCATGTAGCTGGCACCCTAGCCACTGAGCTACAGGCATCGAGCCCCCTTAGGCATCTTCTTAATGGAGTCCTGCTTACCTGGACCCTGACACCATCTCTTCTCTGGTCTATTTGGACACCTGTCAACCCTCTGGTCTATTGTACACACAACTACCAAATTGTTTCTCTTAAACAAAACTTCAGACCACCTGATTCCTGCCTTTGTGTTCCCTCAAAAGCAAACCCCATGATGAGAATCTGGGTGCGGGTAGTTCATTTGGGAGGTGATTCTAGGATTGGGAGGGGGTAAAGCAGACAGACAGGGAGAGACAGAAGCTGATGGAACAAGGACCACGGTGCATTGCCAGGTTCCCCCTCATGACTGAGGTCCTCACTTTCCAGCTGCCAGGAAGTATTGAAGCTGATGGCTCTTAGCTGAGGCCCTGTTCTCAGCAGAAGAGAGCAGCCCTAACTCAAGTCCCTACCTAGAGCCAGCCACATCTTTGACTAGTCAATTAGAGGATAGAAAGGCCCGTCCTTTCCCTGGTCTCAAGTGGGTAAAGCACGAAGGGCAATCCTAGCTCCGGAGCTTCCTGCCCGGTCGTCTGAGGCTTGGGTTGCACCACAGTTCAAGAACCCTTGCCCTCTAGCTCTTCTCCTTCATACAGAGAGATCGTCCTCATGTTGACCTCAGAGAAATTTCCCAGTAAGCTTCTGGCAGGCAACTTTCTACGGTAGGATCTACTTTTTAGGTAGCACTCCTAAGATAGCCAGAGAAGTTACATTAATGAATGAGGTGTCATTGTGAGCAACTGAGGCTCAATTCTTCTGGGGACCCTTTGAGAAGCTGTACAGATCTCACCACAGGCCATCAAAGAGTAGGAATCTGGGTTTTTACCCAGCAACACCTGGCCTTCAGTGGCGAGAGACACTCCTTGTGTGGTAATGTCCTGGCACTTCCAGCCTGCCTCCGGGGAGCCAGGCACACTCCAGTAGCCAGAGAATGCTTTCAGGCAGAAACATGCAGAAGGTGTCATCAGCTTGAGGGGGACTGTGTGCGGTGACTTTTAGGGTGGGCCGATGGGATCTGGGCAGAGAGCACCGACAGCATCCGCTACAATTTCCATCCTCAGGAATCACCTGTGACTCCCCACTTTCTCCTTTTTTTTTTTTTGAGACTGAGTCTCACTTTGTCGCCTGCCCTTGGTAGAATGCTTCGACATCATAGCTCACAACCACCTCAAACTCTGGAATTCAGGCTCTGTGCCTGTAGCTCAAGCAACTAAGGCGCCAGTCACATACACCAGAGCTGGCAGGTTCGAATCCAGCTTGGGCCTGCCAAACACCAATGACAACTACAACCAAAAGTAGCCAGGCATTGTGGCAGGCGCCTATAGTCCCAGCTACTTGGGAGGCTGAGGCAAGAGAATCGCTTAAGCCCAAGAGTTAGAGGTTGCTGTGAGCTGTGATGCTATGGCACTCTACCCAGGGCAACAGCTTGAGGCTCGTCTAAAAAAAAAGCAAAAAAAAAAAAACCCCAAAAGTCAGGAATTCAGGCAGGTGACCCTCTTGCTTCACTCAGCCTCCCAAGTCACTGGGACTATAGGCACCCAGCCCAACACTGGGCTAGTTTCTCTGTTTTTAGTAGAGATAGGGTTTTGCTCTTGCTCAGGCTGGTCTTGAACTCCTGAGCTCAAGCAATCCACCCACCTCAGCCTCCCAAAGTGCTGGGACTACAGGTGTGAGACAGCACGGCCGGCAAACTCCCCATTTCCTAAAGCAGGAATCACAGGCTAACGGAGCAGTCGTGTGAACCCCTGATGTGACTGGTTGGACACCACAGCATTCTGACATTCTGAATTTGAACAAGAAAATCACACCTGGAAATTTCACACGTTTGCCTATCCAGCCTCTGAGGGCATTTGGGATCCAGAAAATAGACTCCAAACTTTTGTGACCAAGCATCTAGGGAGTTTATGAAAGGTCATCATGCAACTTTTCTCATCCTGTGTTCTTGTAGACCAGTGGTTCCCAACCTTCCTAATGCCACAACCCTTTAATACAGTTCCTGTGGTTCTAAATGCTTCTTCTCAGACTGGTTGATATTAAAATATGTGTGTATGTCTGTATGTGTGTAAAAGGAACAAATAAAATTTTAGTTATGCTGTTCTTTTCTAGAGACTTTCCACTCACCAGAAGATCAACTTCAAACTCCTTGGTAAAGAAATGATGGCTCCTGGGCGGCACATGTGGCTCAAAGGAGTAGGGTGCTGGCCCCATATGCCAGAGGTGGCAGGTTCAAACCCAGCCCCGGCCAAAAACTGCAAAAAAAAAACAAAAAAAGAAAGAAAGAAATGATGGCTCCACAATAACTAAGAAAATGCCATGAAGGCTATGTTAACCAGTTTGATGAAAATATTTCAAATTGTATATAAAACCAGCACATTGTACCCCATGACTGAATTAA